>VYZP01038898.1:1795-55483 GCA_013400635.1 Hypocryptadius cinnamomeus | reverse complement strand
CTCATTCTTCACTGTCTTGGAGCACTCCATCAGCAATACTTCTTCACTCCTCCTGTCAATCTGCTCAAACTATCTTTTTCTTGGCTGTAAACTTACTAGTGTTGTCCATCTTTCTACTCATAGAACATGACCCTGTCTACACAGCTCAACTGCTGAGTCTCTTGTCCTTCTAAGTGAGCAGATTAGCAGCTAATTAAAGTTTATGAAGAAAATAGTGCAATTCCTCTGGGACATGCACCCATGCACAAAGCCAGGTCTAAAGAAGCATTTCACTGTAATCAAACAACCCAGACACCAAAGAAGCCCAACAATGTTATTTGCTCAGTCCTTTGCATTTTGCAGCCCTCTGTCATAACAAGAGGTTTGGTGGAGTTTCAAGGCCCCTGTCACCAGAAGCACAATGTTCCAATAATGCTGCATATCCTCAACAACCACTTCTTCAATATCATACCATTAATTGTCCAACAGTTACTGTGTAAGCAAATTAGTTCTCATGTTTGATGTGCTCCATGAGCTTTACATTTGGAACAACAGGACTTCTCTTTACTGAAGTTTCTTAGTAAGCCTCCCTGCTTATTTCCAATGACCAACAGTAGGAATTACATTTAGGCAATGCAAGACAATGAATCATCTGATTTAAACATATTACGTATGTTAAACATAAAAATAATTAATTTGCCAAAGACAACAAAATAAGGCTTATTCACTAGTGATGAAAGACTAAAATTATTCTTGTGAATTCTGTTTTCTAGTGACAGTTCCTGCCACAGGAAAACACAGGCTGAGCTTCTATGTGCAGAAATGGGGAGAAGAACATGGATATGCAATACAGAATTTTTATGGCAATGTACAAAGACTACAAAAAATATCCTCCTATTTAAATGCCTACTGCCTCAACACAGAAATAAAAACAAAAGTTAACTTATCATAAGGCACCAGTTATAGAGATAGCATAGCTTTGTTTTCAACATTAGCATTTGCTGTTAGTCAGTATCCAGGACAACTGACAATCAAATGCAGCAGCAAACACAACACTGAATATATTTTTTAAAAGGTCATGATAATCACATGTGCTGCAAATCTTTAGCTAGTATTAAAGCCGGTCATTTGAAACAGTGCAACATTTCCTTCTTGGAATCATGTGTTTAAAATCCACTTTTTTAAAGTTAAATTCAAAATAAAGAAATAATTCATACATTTCAAAATAACTAAGAGCATTTTTCATCTTAAAAAGCTCCTTAATCTATAATTGGCTTTCTTTTAAAATCACCTTTATCATGGGAGCCTGCATAAATTGTTTAAATTTACTAGTGCAAGGCTGGTTCTTGGGAAATAGTAACAGAGCTTTTACTGATCATTAGGGAAAGTGACTGTGAATTGCACCAACTAAAGTATTTTTTCACTCTGCTATCACAGATCATGAATCAGAAATAATAGCAGTAATCACGTTTCAGAAATGAGGATGTAGCTATGAAGCCTCCTAACTCCCACTCCATCAGTGTTATAATCCCAACAAGTTAAATAAATCCCTTACTTCTAACACAATAAGTAGAAAAATAAGAAAAAAAAAACAAGAAGAGAAAAGAGTACCTTGAATGCTGCTGCTTTCTTAAGATTTCTTATAGTCAGAGATGAACATAACAAGTCAAATTCTGCAGAAAGGTTTGCTTTTGGTTTGATGTTTTTAACATAACTTTTTAACTTTATTTTATTTAACATCTCATGTTAGAAGACTTGAATGCTACACTTTTTGATAGATATGTGCTGCCTGTTTACAAAGCACCACCACATTCTAATGTGTATGAATGAAGGAGATAACAGAAAAGCAATCCTAAGGAAAGCACAGTACTGGAAGAAAATTATAACAACCATTAAAGACAAAATATCTTTTACTAAAAATCATCTAGGTTGTCTGGATTCATGTGAGCAAAGAAAAACCTGTGTTTCTTGGGAACCTCCAAAATGTCTGTTCTTTTCTGAATATCAAAAAAGAAGGGACAAGAAACTGAGTAAACTGCAAGACTCTGAAAAGAGCTTTTGGCCTTCCAGTGGCCTGAGAGTTCTGGCAATAGCTGCAGGCATCAGAGAAAATCCTTGTCCTCTGGTCACAAACACCCAGAAACAGAAACACATTCATTTTCAGTGTCAGAGATCATGTGAAGTTTGTCATTTTGACAAAAGAGCTTCCCTTCACAAAACACTTTCAGAACATATTGGCAACATCAGCAAAATGTTTTCAAGAGGAGAGAAAGAGCAAATGAACATTCAAATTAAAACATTTTTAATAATGTTTGGCCTTCAACAGCTTGTCTGAAAGACACAGTACGGAAGGGATATGCAATGACTAAGAAATTCCTCCTGCCCAATTCATATTTATGGATTAATGTGAAAAGTACATCAGCCTCAAATATTGAAGTCTCATTATGAGATAGCAAGTAGACAGAAATGGGTAACTTAAAAAACTTTAAAAATGCAAATTAAAGTTTATGATGCAATAATTTTACACAATTTCATTTGCTGTGTGTAAGTAAAGACTATGAAAGCTGCAATTCACTATGGTTTATTTGCTTATTTTAAAGTGCCCCAAAAAAGTCTGTAACTTCTCCAGCATTGGTAGTAGGTAATGCTTCACTGCCAAAGTTTCTGTCTGTAATATCCACTCTTGCAGTGTTTCAGAACTTCACTATAAAATTCTGATTTGCTAAGATACTGACCTTGGAAAATTTGTCTTAATAATTTTCTCTTTATAGAAAGATTTTTTCCTGTGCCATAAATGCACATTTTGAAGAGATTTCAATCATTTTGATGTTCTGGCTAATTCTAGTAGGTCATATAATCATGTTTTACATGAGTTTATGATAATAGAATGGCAAAAAATACAGAACAACAGTCCACTTGCTATGAAGGAAATGTATGCAATATTGGTTACAGGATGCCTTGAGTAATTTCACCACTTGAAGCTTTGCACTTCACAATTTAAAATTATTGACTTTATGAATAATGTTGATTAAAGACTAGAACAATTACCATCAGAGCTGCTGGCTTCTGAGGTTTCCTTCTGTAGCAGGAATGCCTGAGATGTGTAAGAAGCATTGTTGGGACTGTCCCTATCATGACCCAAAGGATTAGGACAGCTCCAAAGTAGCAGCAGTGCTTCTGTGTTGTAAATTGCAGTGGTGCAAGAGCTGCTTCACATATAATTCTTCCCTCTGTGCCAGAGAGCCATATTCTGTGTGAGACAGAGGTGGTATGGATGTGTGGGGTCAGCATAAACCAACAGCCCACTAAATGTGTGGTTTTTTCCTTCCTTGATGCAGTACCTATGTGGCCCTGAGCTGTGTTTATATGCAGGAGTTCCTAGAAGCAGGGCTTAAATCTGAATTCAAATCTGAGAAACAATGAGTTTAAAGGCTTGCTGTGTTATGTTGTATATTGTAGTATATACAAAGAGTTTTAAGCAAAATATCTCAGTGTGATCATGACAAAAATCTAGATAAAATCAATGCAGCAAGAACCTTTTTACTTTCTGACTCCTTCATTAACTGCGATTCTGAATAAACACTTCACATCTGAGAGAAAATAATGGACCCAAACTTCATTACTATTTGGTACCGTTCCTGCAAACATGGTCATGTGAAGGATCACAGCAAGGAGCATCAGCAAGGAGCTGATACACAGAGCAAAGAGATGCAGTGCACATTCCCATCCTCATTAACCCTTCAGAAGTCCAGCTGCAGGGTGTAAGAGCACCTCTGACAGGGAGCAGCTTAGGTTCCCCTCCAGAAGTGGTGTTTTTACACAGGTGGGGTGTGTGCTTCCCTCTCTGCACTGCACATCTGCACAGCCCCAGGTGGAAGCTCTTTGCTGGAGAGCAGGGCAGGCAGATGAGGTGTCACATGATGAGGTGTCACATCTTCCTGTATGTGCAACCTTTATTCGAGGGCACAGCTTTAATTCTCTCCCATTATTCTGTAGGGATGCACATAAGGAATGGCCATCAGCCTCTTCCACAACGCAGGCACCAGGAGTGCAGGCAGCACACAGAGCTGCTTTCTTCCATTCTCTTTAGGCCCTTCCACCAAAAAAGATCACCAATAACTGCACAATGCACTCCAAATAAAACTCCAAATATAAGCAAACTTTCTTTCTGTAGTTAAGGAAAAGATGATTGCATATGTTTTAAATGTTTCAAAATGCAAATACCAATGCAGTAAAAGTATATTTGCAGTAAAATGCACATCAGCACTGATCTACAGCACAAAATAAAGCCACCCACTGCCTACCAATCTAAACTTTCCTGAATGATACCTTTTTATTTTATAAATATATTGAACTTGATTTAGTAAATATATCCATAATTTAAGTGTGTACATATATATATATATATTTAATATATGGCTGAATATAAATTACATAAATAAGTATTCAAATTAAATTTTCAGTGGCATTGTTTATCACAAGAGGAATATGTATCTGTGCATAAGAAAGATCGGAATTGTGTTCTAATGCAGACTGGGAAATAAGTTGTCTGCAACTTCAGAACCCCTTTAAATGTCACCGTATCTCACCTGAAGCTCCAAGGTGCATTTTTTTCTTGCCTTCGGTAATATAAACATGTAATAGCAGATACAGAATAAAAGCATTATGTAAAAATTAAAATAATAATCTTCTCATCTTTCCCTTGAGAAAATGAAAACCACATACAACTTGATGCTTTCCAGGGAAGTATTTAATTACTATACTAGTGGATATGATCTAACAGCCTAATGAGACCACTTTGCTACTGGATATTACAGCCCTATGAAACATATTGTTGAATTCAGCTGTAACCACAACAATTGGTATTTTGGTATAACAAAACACAGAATAAGGCAAAGGCTGATGAGCTGAGCAAAAACAACAGGTAGAAGAAGACAAAGATACAAAACCAAGAAAACTATTTAAAACTAAATACAGTAACTAATTTTCCTATTCAAAATTTATTTATCTCACTGTTGCACTAATCTGCACTAGGAAACTAAATTTTTCTGATTCTGAGAAAATGAATATTTCTAATTTGCAAGAACCCATGTACTGTTGATCCTCATTTGACATTCAGCAATATTAGTTTCATAATGCTCTTTTCAGTGCCAGCATTCCAGCTCTTGATAAAGTTAAAATGCAACTTACGTAAGTTATTTGGAGGAGGTCTCGTCTCCATGTTTTCATAATGCTGCACGTGTACTACAATGTTTAGATCTCTTTCCATATGATCTGTTGTACAAGGACCTTGAGGTCGCATAACATCAGCAAGAGCCCTGAAATCCAAACAAAACCAGAATGAATCTGCAAAATCAGTGAGACATTAACAATATGTTCCAAGATCTATTTAAGTTTGTAATGCAGTCGATCATAGTGTCTGCTGGAGAAAACAGCTCCCTTCACAGTAAATGCAGGGAAGTAAATTCATTGTGAGACTTCACACCTAAGGCTCTTTTTAGGTTGTCTTACTGACAGCCTAAAGTTGCTAGAAGTAAAACACAGAAACACATTAAGTTCTTTAGGTATCTTGGCTTTGGTGGAACTTAATTTAAGCTCCTTGAGCCTTGCAGAATTCTACTGCATGTGCTCAGTAACATTTACTGCCATCTTGGTTAAGCTGAGCACCTCAGCACCTAGCCCACCTAGGGCTACACCTTTCACAAACTGCTTATCTTCACCTAGATTACCAGTTTCAAAGGAAATTCTCACACATGCATTTGTAATTAGCATACACAACACAGTGGTCTTCACAGTTTTCATTCAAAAATGTCACTCAAGTTGAAAAGTCATATAACTTCCATGCAGAAATCCAGTAAGGAGGGATTTAAAGATTTCTCACCCAGATGGGGAGATCAAAAAGGTCTTTTTCTAACTTCTCTGAGTGTCCTAGTCTTTAACATAGAGCAAAGCTTGCATAGGAACACTCCCCGCTCTTTTGAAGGCAGTTCAGAAGCAGGATGAAAGCTTTGAGCTAGCAAAGAGGGAGTAAGCAAAAGGCTCCTCAGTTAGGCCAGGCCCAGGCTGGTGCTGCCTGTGGGCTTGCCCTGCAGGGCTCCAGGCAGTCAGACTCATCCTGCTCTGTGTAAGGACCAGAGCATCCTGCTGAGTAAGTGCATCCTTAGGCACACGGATAAACACACACACCTGGATCAGCCCTGTGCAGCCAGAGTTTCTGACCAAGTTCTAAGCTCTGAAACTCCCAGCATGGCAACATCTGACTCTGTCTGTGAGTCTGTGCTATTTTGCTAGAGTTTGCCAGAGTTTGCTCCTATGGAAATAGGAGCAGGATTAGCCCTTACCTATGTGCCAGAGCTACCTGCTGAACTACTGTGCCCTAGGAAATAATTGGCCCACCTGCAGAAGCTGTTGCCTTAGGCAAAGGAAAACTTTGTATGAGCAGTATGTGTAACAAGTGTCTTCAGTGCAAATCTTTTCTATTCAGGTCAATGCATAATGGACCATTATTTACCTCCTTTTTGTTTTATTGTTTTTAATTTTTAGACCTCTTGAGCAATTTTTTAAGGGTATGGACACATTTTCTGGGCACTATGCCTAGTTTAGTTTAATTTTCTACAAAATTATATACAGTATCCCAGATACTGCATGAAGAAATACTGGCTTATAAACTGATATATAAATAAATGAAAAATAAGCACATTCCTTGGTGAAAGCCATGGCAAGTGCCATCTAGCTCCTCCACTGTACTTCTGTGACATTATGATTTCTCAATCAAGCAGCCCTATACTTTTAATTATTATAAAGTAAGTAGCTTCCTTTAAGTTACAGAAAGAAATCTTGAGCTGGATCTTGCTTTCAGATTAGGTACACAGCTGAACAATACTGATGTTTTCTTGTGTTTATGACTAACATTATGTTATTAAGATATTAGATACAGTTGTGATCAACATGTTAGAGAATACTCTGTTGATCCTGGAAAAGGTCAGAAGACAGTAACCACATGATTAATGGTATCAGAGTAATGCTCCCATTTGAAGCAGTGCTTAGACTGCAGAAATAGCAGAGCTGGCCTACATAGCAGAATAATAAAAATTCAACAGAAGAGATCTCACAAAGACATGTAGAAATGATGAAAAAGGAAAGCATTATATTGCAAAAACAATTTAAAATAAGTGGGGACCAAAACCATTAATATCTAGTCAATTTATGCAAATATATCTCTATACAGAGGAAATTATTGACATCAATATTAATTCTAATTCCAGAGGCAGCTGGACACATTTCTGGGAAGGGGAAAAAAAAGGAAATGAAAGTTCCTAACTCCAGTGTGAGAGTTAAAACTGTGAGATCTAAGTATTTCCCCACTTTGTGAGAGTGGGTTTTCAGAAATCCTTTCCTCATTGCTCTTAGTCTTATGGTAAATACTGTTTGCTGTAGACTTTAAATAACACCCTATATGATGGCAGATGAACTACTGCCTGTCTATGAAAATGCTAAGTTTTCTACCAGTACAGGGTACTTTTTTCTCAAATGGTTTTCCAGGAATTACCTGTCCAATTCCTTCTGTATTAAGGAAAGATTAACTACTTGCCATCAAGTTCTGATTTTAATAACACAGAACCTATACTGTGTTAGACAAAGTTGTACAATCTTCTCAGAGCAGAATAGCTCCTATAACTGAGAGCATGTCCTTATTCTCCACTGATGTCAGAGAGAGTTAAAAATGTGTAGCAGCTTCAGTATCACTGAAGTACAAAGGAAATGCTGTACCTGCATTTTGTTCTTTTAGGGATTTGCCCATATAATGAAATGGATAAAGGGAGGCTTGTTCCCCAGTACATGTCAAAATCCTTGAACAGATGTTTGCTTTGAAAAGTTCCACATAGGCCACGAGACTTTTAAAATACCTTCATGCATTTTTCTCACCTAAATATAGTCATATACATTTTGTTCATTAACTGAAGAAATTGTTATAGTCAGTCACATTGAAAAGTTAAGCTTTACACAGAGGGTCTTTACCTACACCTATTTACCTACTGGATGATTTTTTAAGGAAATGCAAAGTGCAAGATAACCTTCTAAGCAGGAAGCAGTATCATTAAGACCTGAAAATGGAGAAGTGTTACCTATGTAGGAGTTCATGGCCCAGAACTATCCAAGTATCACAAAACTTCAGCATTTCTCTTGCCATAAGATTTTTCTTTTTGGATATGTAATACTGGTTTGGGGTGTTATAAAGCATGTGGAGCCAGGCATTTCCCTTATGGGTACAAGCTGAAAGAAGCTGAAACACAGGTTATTTCATGAAAGGTCACTTGTCATATTTTGCTTCCAAAAATGGGTCAAAACCCATAAGGGAAATAATTTCACACATTGTATTCAGGATTTTGGCAAGTCAGGCCATTTTTGGCCCCAGCTACATGTCTTTTAAATGATCAATAAAAGACTTCAGTCCTCAGCTCAGCACTGGTCACTTTCTTCCTTGTGAAGGAAGAAAGAAGAGCTCAGATAGTTCACAATATTTGTAAGATTGTAACACACTGTCAGAAGCACTGTTTTAAAAAACAGGAGTTACAGCATAAGAGCATGATTGTAAACATTTTCCTTTCAGTTCTTGGTTTGTTTGCATATTCTCCACAAGGATTAAGGAAGAAGACAAAGGTGCAGTTGTATTTACAGAATAATCTCCTCCGTGCAACAGAGGTAAAGCTTTTTCATTTTCTATTCATTTTTGAGAGAGAATTCTCCACTTGAACTGATGGAGCCTGGCAGGCCCATTGGTGTAGTCTCAAGCAGCAAGAACGTGCTGCCCTCATATGCCTAACAAAGCTCCTGGTCTGCTTCAGCAGGCAGATCAAATCTGTGTCCTCTCATGCACAACACTGCCACGTTCCCTCCCTCTGCCATAGCTCCCTCCTACACCATCTGATTTCCTTATTCTCCTCAAAAACAGCAGGGGAAAGGAAGAGCTACTCTGGATACTACTGTTACTGCTTAGTCTTAGACACTGTAGCTGAAGGGAATACTCATCTCTTTTTAACATCAAGGAACAAATTTTAAAATGAGGAGAAAAAAAACATGCAAGGTCTAAAATGAAATGCACCATGCATAGTTAATTCTGTGCTCCCCTCTCCACGTTCATCTTCCAGATTTACAGTTCCGTGCCAACAGAAAGAAAATGTCAAGAGTGCCATACCTGGCCTGTTTCCCCAAGACAAAAGAAGTAACAAGTCTTTTCTCTCTAAGAAAGGACAAGTCTTGACTTTTTTTCTAAAGGGACTCACCCAAAAGAGACTTTTTCGTAAGGATTTTTTTTCACTGATTAAATACATTTCCACAATGCTTTTTTCATTGTCAAATATATCAGGAAAATTCAGTGAAGTTAATGGAGTGTTCTTGGTTTGTTTTGGTACAGTAGTAAACAAAATTTAATGAAAGGTAGCTGTATAGAAACTATGCTCAGTTAATAAAGAAAGCCTTCTTTATTAACATTGTACCACTCTTACACACACCAGTGTCTTACTTCAACAGCAGATCTACTTACTGCAAGATGAAGTACTGCAAGAAATTAAAAAGTGCAGCACAGTTTTGCTTCTTATTTAGAAGTCAATGTTCTTATTCCCACGTGCCCGGTCTCTGCTCATATTTTGAAATATTTTTAGTAAATCAAAAATGGAAATGTATCATTTACACCAGTTATATTCAGTTGTTCATTTTTCTTAAAAAATCAGCCTCCATTAAAAAAAATCAGTTTCCAATCTGCATTGTCTTTTTTGATAAGCAGTACAATCCCTTTTCTAGGTGAATTTGTTCATAGAAATGAAAGGGATTCAAATTTTTCATGTAGCCATTGGCTAGGCAAGGGAAAGGGCACAATCTTAGCTAAGGAAATAGATGACAAATCATTCTCTGTGTGTTTCTTGCTGCCAGCCAAAATGGAGTAACACTTAGTACTTTTGCTTTGGCCTACCTAACACTCTGGATGCATTAAACTTCCGCTTATTAATAAGGTTCAGTATAGAAAAAAAAAAAGTAGGAGGTGTTCTTTTTTGTTTTGTTTTTCTGATATTGTAGTGATGAATATTATAAAAGAAGGTGACTATGAACACAGCCTACATATTATATCAATTGTTGGTACTATTAACTGTTTGAACAGATAGATTATTTTTAAGTATTGCAGTCTTTTTTCAGAACATTAGTAGTGTAAAATGAGCTAGAATGGAATATTTTAGTTAAACACTCACTTGAGGACTAAGAGGTTACTTCAATTCTTCACTCAATGAATATATTTCTAGATTGCCAAAGGGATTTACAAATCTAATTCCTTTTCAAATTAATGTTAAACCTATCCCACAACTGGAAAAAAAGAGAACTTATTAAAAAAAAAAAAAAAAAAAGCTATAGATCTTCTTTTTCAGAACATGACTAGCTATTATGTGTACTGAGTGGGTGACTGTTTTGCCATGTGATCATGACTTTCCAAGTTTCTATGTAATCCTGCCTTGAACAGTTTCATGTACAAGATCACAGACACTGTTAAGTAATCAAGGTAACAGACGACCTTTGCTAAGACCACTTCAGAAACCTAATCTTTATGCATACATGACTCAAGGATATGAGAATGATTTTCCAATCCCCCATAATTCTACTTCCATAAACTAAGACAGAATATCCTTTCAGAATACTTCACACCTGTACTTTACATAGCAAATATTTCTACTCACAGAAGCAGGACCTATTTAAGCCATAATTTGCTATAACTTCACTCTGTTCTGGGCTTTGAATATTATGAGCCCTCTTCTTTTTGCCTGCACAAAGACCCTCTAGAGAGAGACTGAAGCAAGGGAGATTTTTTTGCAAACAAGCTCTGTGGATTAAAATTTTAAAAATAAATTGGGACCCATGTATTGTTTTTCTCAATTTATATTCAAAATGTCTAAAGGATTATCATACCTTCCTCAACAAAAACCATCTTTGCAGAAGTATCACTGACACATGCTGCTGACTAAAATTTCTGCAATGTGCTTTTTTCCTCAGTAGTAAAGCATATCCATATCAGCCAGTTTATAAATAGCAAATAATAGCTCATGGACCGGTGATGCATTTTCAGGAGTATTTCTGTGACTTTCTCTGTTCATTTCAAAATAAGCAGTTAATCAAAAAATCATGCAGAAACTTCAGTAAAAATGAGGCTCCAGGTGTTGAGTTATCTCTTGGACTGTCTTTCAAAGGATGACTCTTCATCTAAGCCTTAAAGATTGTGGGCTGCACAATTTGCAGTCGGGGCAAGAGGAGGTTTTCTGCCACACTGCATGTCCAGTAGAAGGTATCCTTTCATTGTATTTAATCACTGAAGTTGCCCAATATGCTGGGATCTATTTAGACTCTTTAATGGATCTGTTTGCCTTTTTTAATGCCTTTCCCCCATCTGCTTTACTTTCATGTGCCTGGGATTAGCATAAAGAATCAGACAGGCTGCAAACTTGACAAATGTGTTATGCCTTGATTTTGAACTGCTGTGACAATCTGGGTTTGGAATATGTTGTTAAAGACACTGGGCTCTGTCCCGAGTTGCCCACCTGCCTATCCACCACTAGGCAGCCAGGATCTGGAGTAGATGGTACACAGCATTCCTAACTCTAGGTGGGGGAGGTTCTCTTTGATATAACTCAGCCATTACACCCTGGAGACAGTTAGAACACACACATACATGGATGAGGCAAGACTTTCGTATTCCATTTTTTACCTCTCAACAGTAACTGAAAAAATGTTAAGAAATTCTACAATAGCTTTTCCTTTTTGTGTCTTCCTCTTCCCTTCCACCCTGACTCATTTTCACAGCTTAGAAATTTTACAAATAGCTCACACACTTGCAAGGGCTGGAGGAGTAGGGAAGGTCCTGCCAAAACCATTTTGCAGCTGGAGAGGGAGGGTGAGATGGCATTTGTTTACATCCTTCTGTTGAGAAGTAAAAACATTTTCCAATCTTTGAAACTGTTGAAAGAGGGAACACATCAGGCTTTCTATAATTCAGTGTTGCTGGTTTCAGAATTTGTTTTTCTATTTATGCACAGTATATCTGGGAACACTTGCTGGATCTTGTTAGGGAGAGGGTCAGGCACTGCAGATAAAAATGGACTACTGTCTGTGCATACTCCACAATTATCCCTCGTCTTCCTCAATATGCATGTTCTGTGGTAACCTGGGCTGGGGGCACCACAGGAGCTCTGTTCAGCAAAGTTGGTCTCTCTCAGTCGCCTTGCAGGGGAATGCAGCCTGCCTGGCAGGAGTTGTTTGGCAGGGATACATGGGCTCCTCTCTCCTCTCTAGGGGCTGGGCAGGAGGTAGGGGGGGAAGGGGACCCTGCTGCCTGGCACTCAGCCTTACCTGGACATGTGCTCCCGCTGGGGTCTGTGTGCCTTCTCCAGCCCTAGTTTGGTGAAGATCCCCACCAGCACCATGACTGCTACAACCCCACAGATGATGTAGACAATAAGGTTGGTTTTATCCCGGGTAGGGTCATGCAGAGGGTCGTCTATGCGGGAAGGAGGCTTCCCAGTGTTCATCCACAACGGCGTCTCATAGTTTGTGCAGGTGCTTTGATCCAGCCTTGTCTTCTTGAACTTGCAGCAAAACCTGAAGCCACAAGTGCCACAGCAGAAGATGAACTCCCCCGAGCTGCAGTTAAAGGGGGGGTCCCACTGCCCCATCACGTCAAAGTAGCCCCTGCAGAAGTCTGGGGTGGGAGGTGGCTCGGAGGGGTCTATCTGCTCCCCGAGGCTGGAGTGGTTTCCCCCCGAGAGCACCACAAAGCTCCCCAGCTGCTGGCCAGCTTTCTCCTGAGCCCGACACACCAGCGTGAGAAGGTCCGCCACCAAGTAGCCGAAGAGCAGCCGAATAAAGCCTTCCATTCTGCCTCCCAGCCCCGGCTCAGCGATGCTGCTGCCGCCGCCGCTTGAGCTGCTGGATGCTGCGCTGCGCCAGGAGCTGAACATAAAGGGGCTCCGTCAGGAGCCGGGCGTCCGCTCAGCCCGCGCTCGCCTCCAGCACCACGGACAGCCCCGAACGGGCCGGGCAGGGTCCGCAGCCCCGCGCAGGGTCCGCAGCCCAGCCCCGCTCCGCTCCGGAGCAGCGAGCGCGCGGCACTTGTGGAGCGGAGTGCGCGTGAGAGAGAGCGCNGGGGAAGGGAGATACGCCGTGGCGGGCGGGCGAGCGTGGTGCCAGCGGGGAGAGCCTAGCCCGTCCTCTGAGGCGGCCGCGGGAAGCTGCGTGCCACAGACGGGGCTGCCCGCCCGCCTGTCCCCCCCGGCAGCCCCGCTGAGGGGCCGGCGACTTCTCCCTTTCTCCCTCCCTCTGTCTTTCTCCCCCTCTCTCTCTTCCTCTCTTCCAGCCCCTCTGTGGGGCTCTCCGTCCTCGCATCAGCCCCGCCGCAGAGCCGACCCCCGCCTCGCCCCCCTCACCCGCTCCCCGCCATCCCTTACATAAGAGACTTCCCGTCCCGGCGGGCGCTCCCCACAGGTGCGTCTCCAAAAGCGCGGGAGCGCCGCCTCGTCCCCTGCCTCCTTCAGCCCGCCCCGCGCCAAACGGGCTAGGGGGCAGCCGGCCCGGGTTGGGCTGGGCGAGTCTGGGACAGCTCCGCGACAGGAGAGCTCCTCTGCCGATAAGTAGAGCGCTCCTTCTCCCGGGAACTCCTCTCCGAGCGCTCTCCGGAGACGCACTCACCTGCGAGGCAAAGGCAGGTGCCGCGGGCGGAGCGGCGCCCATGGGGCCGCACCTCCACTAAGGCCGGGCGGGAGCCGGCGCTGCCCTGGCCCCGGCGTGCCGAGCACAGGTACAGCGGTGCTCGCAGTGCATGCTGCCGAGCAGGGCTTTGTCTGCTAAACATGAGCTGCTCCTGCACATCATTTATTTAAAAATCTCCTTATAGTGTCAGTCAGTTGGCTCCAGAGGGCACGATGAGGCAGCGGGTTGTTTGCGAGATACAGAATTGAAATAACTTCCCCCAAACAGAGAACTGACTCTGGGAAAGACTTTTTAGTGATTCGTTCTCCATCGCTGTTACTTAACTCTCTCATCTCTGTCGTTTGGTTCGGCAGTAACCTGTGCAAGTAGCAATAATATTATCCTGAATACTATGCTGCCACCAAATGTAGGAAATAAGCCCACTAATGGCGTGATTTAACAGTGTGGGCTGGTGCTGACAGCCGCTTCCCTTTTCCTTGGCGCACGTCTGTGAGTGCCTTGCCATGGCCTCAAGGGCTGCCCTTGGCTCTGGGGAAGGCTGGTGTGCTGGGGCTCTGCCATGCCAGGCTGCCCTCCCTCTCCCTCTGCATCCCTGGCGCTCTTCAGGAACTTGGGCCAAGTCTGTGTGGAGTTGTTATGCAGTAAATAAATGGAAAGGTGAGGCAGAGGACAAAGCAGACATTTGGAATCTGAGAGGCCTGTAGTTAGCTAATTGCAATCCTTTGCCTTCTCTTAAAAATAGACTCTAAATACAGTGATGATTACACTGAGCGGTTTGACAGTAAGCCTGGCATCTTTGTCCAGGAGGTAGGTTAGAAAGCCCCTTTTTTTCTCAGCAGAGAAAAACAATCAATCCCAGCCAAAATCCAGCCTTTCTGGGTTTTAATATTTAATTCTTAAAACCTCCACCTCATCAACATCCCCTTTCAAGTCTCCTCTGAAATCATATCATTCCTCCCTTGTGTATACTTCTCTCTGCTATTATTTATTATTTAACACTTTGTGATGCAGTTTGTGCTGAAAATACTGCACAAAATGAATCTTTTCCATACTTATTATTGCACTAGAGACATTTAAGGTCCAGTCTGTCAAGCACTTAAGATTATGCAAGTTTCCCTGTTGATTTGACGGCTAAAAAGCTGCTTAAATATTTTGCATGATTAGTGCTATACATGTGTGGAAATAATAACATCCAAAATCAATTTATTTTATGGGTTATTAATCCTGACTAAATATGGTACAAGTTTCTTGTTTTGCTGAGTTCCTAGGGTTTTCCTTAAGAATTCCCCTACAAAAAAAAAAGCCCAAAGGATTTAGGCTAGAACCTGACATCTGTGGGATTCAGGTCCATGAGATAGAACTCAATCCTAAGTGACATGTGCTTGGGAAAAAGGAGGGTGATCAAACCTTCTTGAAAAAAACCTATTTTCTGTAGCACCAAGAGATTTTGGATGAGACCCATGGAACCCAGAACTCATAAAGCATGCTATCCTTAATTAATTATAAGTTACTTCAGTTGTTATGCTTTCTCTGCCAGTTAGTTGTATTAGCAGTGATTTTAGCTGTACCATGTCTTAGAATTCTAATAGCGAACTGGAGTTGTTCTAGACTGGGGCACAAACCATTTTTACTAGACCTGTAGCAGTGTGCTTTAATGGCTTCATAGCATATATTTCTAAGAACAATTGCGGGACGAAAGTATAAACCCATTAGTTACAATAATGGAAATAAAAGTAGTTGAGAGGAATTAGTATTACACACAGTACTGAGTCATATTTTGGGTCATTGTTTGATTTTATAAAAGTTTTCGCAATTAAGTCAGTAAATGTCTTATTTATTTCAGTTATGCTTAACAAGTTGAGAAACATGAAAGATTTCCTGGTTTCACACCATCATCTTCCACTTTCAAGACTTCAAGAATTTCAAGACTTCTCTTTTTGACATTGCTTTAAGGCAAGTAATAATTGCCTACTTTTCTACAGATTTATCCCATAAGGAATGTTCTTTGCTTCTGAAATAACTGAGGATGAATGCTTCAACCTGAACATAGAGTTCTCTTTATCAAATGCATATCCATGTAATTAAGTGGAATTCTTACTTTAGGCACCAGCCATATATGAAATTCTTGTTATATTTTCCCTCTAATTTCTTTGACTTGTTTCCACCAAGATGATGTGAATCAATGGCAATGCTTGTGGTTCAACTTTAACCTAGAAAATAGGCACCTTTCCTGGTAAATTCAGTAGCAATGTATACTCATGTCACAGGGAAGCTGCATATACACTCATACTTGGTTTATTGAATTCCGTGTGGAATTGTATATAGAACTGATTCTTGCAGGGTTTTTTTATGTAAATAAGAGAGTTTGAAAAAGAGTAAAATTAGGAGAGAAAGTCAGTGAGTTAACCTGAATGTGTAGAAGAACTAGACCATATGGAGCAATTGCAATTATTGTGTTCAAAATGCTGTATTTAATTTTTGTTTATAATACCAATGTTGATGCAAGCTTTAAGTATTTCCCTGGGACTGATTACCTGACAGAGAGAATAGTCCTTTGCTGAGCACTGAGTCAATGGAGCTTTCTAGACAATCATTATTTCCCAAAAAATGCCCTATAGCTCAATCATTATTATTAACAGACATTCCAGAGCTGTGAATATCTGTCAAAAAAAAGCAGCTGGACAGGCCTGATCTCAGGCAGTATTGATGTGAGAGGTATTTTGTAATAAGAAATCTCGTGTGGAAATTGGAATGAAGCAGTCAACGTCCGTGTCCTTCGTCGTCATTTCATGCTGTAGTGGGGTGTCTGGATGTAGACACAAAATGTTTTGTAGCTAGAGAACAGAAGAAGTGAGGTTCTTCTGTGCCAGATCAAGTGGCGGCAGGTTTGCAGTCACTGTCTTTAAAGGACAGTTCAGTGGTGGAAGATGTCTGCTGGGCAGCACTAGGGAAGCTTGAGACCTGGAAGTGTCTTAGCAGACATGAGTTAAAGAACTCTTTAAAGAAAGAGTTAAAGAAGTGTGTTTTACCAAGGAGGCTACAAGTGACATAATGTTTATAGATACTAAAAAAAAGTCCTATGATTCACAAATACTGTAAACACCCTGAATCACACAACACAGAAGTTTGGGGTTTTTTTTAACAACCCTACATTCTTGAATTTGCATAGATCAGAGAGCCCCATTCGCTTCTACCAAGTTCTGTCACTCCCCTATTAGCAGTGTCCTTCCCCAGAGGTATTAGTCTTGCTGAGTGGTTAAAATGCATTTGGTTTTAGTTACATAGCAAACATTTCATAAGCCTTTGCTCTTTTAACCAATAACTGCAATCATTAGTGTATCAGTACAACAATGTGTGGAATCCCAATCTGCACTGTGTTGACACGAAATACACTTCTGATTTTACAAATAGTGAGCACACATCTTCTAACTAACCTTTCCCTTTTCATTAAAAAAGATGCACATACAGACTAGGACAGAAGCAGCTTGTTCTCATAATTTCATGGATTCATAGCAATTTTAACAGGAACATCTCACATTGAGCACTTCTTTGTTATTGTCATCAGGTCTCAAAAAATACACTTTGCATGTATCAAAGGAATCACCATCAAGAGATTTTAATGAGCTAAGAGGTGCTGCATGAATGAAATACCATGAGAGACATGGTTTTACAGCTTACTGAGGAGGAATATAATTTATTGTACTTCTATTATGTAGAAATTACCTTTATAAGATAATATTTTTCCTCTTCAGTCTTCTTGTAAAACCTAAACTGTAGTAATTACGTGGGTTGGGTTTGAGGTAGTCAGTAACAGCAACCACATTTTGAGTGGACTTCATGAAATCCCGAGAGTTCTTGTAGCTTCAGCTTAATTCAAAGGAGATTAAGAAAACTCAGATAAAAGTAGAAGGTAAATAGAGTACTTGTAAATAAACATACAAGAGCAAATACATGTATAGTGCAAATTCAGTATACAGCAGTGGGAAGAAAGTGCCAACAGGTCTAAAGCAGCTTCCAGCAGTGCAGCTGAAAAACGAGCTGTGCCCTCAGGTTTGCCTGTTGCACAGCTACTGCTCTGATCCTGAACAAGGAAAGCTGACAGCCAGTTTCTCTCTTTGGCAAAACTGACGTTACTTTTGAATTGTAGCAGTATTGCAAGTACCAGTGAACAAGGTATGTTTCTGCTTGTTATAAATTAGACTGACACAGAATTTAGATCTGGAGTGATTGACCGGGTGTCTGAGGATTACTGCAGCTGACAAAGATGGCTCTGCAGATCATTGCAAACTTATGCCAACAAAATCTTTATCTTGTTAACAAAAAAAAAAACCAAACCAAAAAAAAAACCACAAAACAAAACAAAAAAAACCCAGAAGTACACAGGATCAAAAAAATTGGAACTGCTTTTGTATCTTTCCAACTGAAAAGCAAACCACCTTTGTTCCCATGAGTTCAACTTTTCAAGGCAGAAAGGAGAAAGGAAGACTTTCTACACAGGCCTAAAATAGCATTAAAAGTTGTCAAGGTTAAAGTGAGTATAATAGGCTGTATACTGTGCTTGAGCATAGAGAAGCTGTGCTTAGATACAGAGCAGGACACATAGGAGAGAAGATTTTCTGATCATCTGCTGTTTGACTCTGGCATATGTTAGACCAGCTGAGGAGCTGATCTAACCAAAACCTCTTCTAAAACTCCTCAGCAACTGAGATAAAGAGGTAGACAAGTTTAGTCTACAGTGTGTATTCTTCAGGCCTGGAACATCCATGGATAGAAGGCAGAACAAGAAGTCAAATCGATGAGTCAGTTAAAGTCTGCCAGTTTCAGCACTAATAATCCTCAAGGGCTATAGAAGTGAGCTGTAAACTTCAGAAGTGAGCAACTTGCTCTTCACAGAAATGTAAAGCTGCTGTATTACTTAACTAAAAAAATATTTTAGCCACCATATACTTTGCATGTTTTCCAAAATGTTCTGTCAAGCAACCAAAATCAAAAATTCTTACTGAAAATTAGACCTTTTTAGTGTGATTCCCTGATAATAAGCTTTAATAATGTCTCCCTGTATCACTGTCACAGCATGCCCATCAGGAGCTTGATGCATTTTGAGTCCTACATATACTAATAATATATAGATGCAGGAACTTTCAGATTTATGAATAAGAAAATTTCTCTTGACAGTTCCATTTTTAAAGGATGCTAACTGTTAAAAAGATGTTCAGGATTTTAAAATGCTAAGTCATGAGACAGAGGAAATAAGTGGCACAAAGTAATTATGGTCAGAGTTCTGTGATACCTTTTTAATTCTATGACACAGTTATCAGTGTCAGGTGATGCTCTCACCAGTTTCAGGTGGCTGTCAGATTCACTTATGTGACTGTAGGCCTGGCCAAGAGGGTCAGGTGTCAAGAAGGTTAAACATCCACAGACCAACTCAGTATCTACTAAATTCACCAACTGTCTTCTCAGTGATTTAAAATGGAAACTGCACTGCACTGAGTGGTTTTGCTCAAGAGATGCTGAATAATCACAGCTTACATGAAACCACCAGATGTCTGAGTGGTCAGTACATCTGAAAACCGGGTCACATATTTGAAAGCCCAATAATGAATTCAGAAACTAAATATAGGCCCATATGTTGGAAAGCTGTTGACGTGCACAAATACACACACAGGTTCCAGGCCATGCTTTTAGGCAGATGGTAGCAACTGTCCCTTCTTGACTCCACTTGACAGCCAACTGTAAAGAGCAGTGCTAATCTGTCCTTTAGCATGAAAGCCAGTGAGAAGAAGTAACCTATCAATCAGGTATACTAGCAGATGGGTCAAAAACCCAGGAAGACTTCAAGGTGGAAGAGTAAATGCCATTCCTTATGTTTTCCTTCTAGACAGCATTCTGATAATGCTAACAGTATTCATCATTAATATTTCTGAGCACAGTGCAACTCTGTTACACCTACATACATGCAATATCTATCTAGAACATCTGTCCAGGTAGTCTGTTTTACTATCTTGAATAAAAAGGCATCAATCTAATTTCCTTGCTCTTTGCATAAAGCCAATATTAAACTGAAAATTTAATGCGTAGAGTAACTAATGTGTAGCAGTACATTTTAAATAATTTTTTGGTGGTTTTATAACACATATTTGCCTAGAGGTTTTTTTATTATTGTGAAAGTGCAGTGATCCCACAGCTGGATAAATAATAGGACAAATAAAAGGATTTTAACTGCACTGTGAAATGCACATCAGGGAGTCTTAAGAAGTGCTGCAAAAAGATGCTGACAGCAGATTCTTGTGGTATCTTTTTGTTGTAGTGTTTACTTAAATCAGCAGATTATCTCTAACCTGCTAAATATAATCCAATGTTAATAAAATATTTAGGATAGCTGTTCCCTAATACATGTATTTTGGAGATTATTGCAGAGTACAATAAGGTTAAACACAGTTTTATCACAAAACACTGGTATCTGAGAGTACAGCTTCATAATGGATTATTTAATCTGCAATCAATATAGGCAAGTAACTCAGGAGTAAAATGTAAAGAAGCTGTAAAAGGAATATTTCAGTGTTATATTGAAATAATACATATATATGTATATACTTTTTTATACACACACACACAGACACACACCCCCACCCATATCTATAGGGCCAGTTGTACCAGTTGTAACAGAATACTTGGTAAGAGGACAACTGACAATTTTCTTGGGTGTGTGTGGGCATTAGTCTGTCACTCACTCCATACACCTGACAGAAAGCTAGCCTTTTTAAAGGCAACTCTGTAATTTCTATACACCTTGAACCCTTAAATAGGATTTTCCAGTTTTAAAAATTTTCCCTGTGAATTTAGGGCTTGATCTTCCTAAAAAGAAAAAATAACAAAATTTAAAAGGAAATTGTTCATAATTTCTATGCAAACTAGAACAGTTGACATGAGTCTTGATAATATGATTAACAAAGACATAATTTAGATGCCTGAACAATAAGATCACTTTCCTACATCTACAATGCAAATATTTCAACACAGAAAATGACCATAGTGAAAAAAGCAGATATCTCATAATACCAAATTATCTCACTTGTTTCTGTCATAATGTTTAGCTCAAGTTAACAAAAAAAAGAAAACACTAAAACACTTGCACAGCAAGATCAGAAATAGTTCCTCCATGTAAAGCCTCAGCCTCGGTCCTGTTTTAAATTTTTCTCATTGCATAGGATGTTTTTAGTATTAGGTCTGTTGACTATCAATAATTAATTATTGATAGCTGTATGCAATATCTTGACTCATTATTATTAAGAGGAATACTACCATTAAATTCAGTGGAGTGAAAATTTCACTCTGAGGAACAAGATTTTATAAGTTTATTCTCATTGAGATGTTCTTTATAGTACATAATATTCTATTTCTTTCAATGGGGTAATTTTATAATGCTAGTGTTCTTCATAATGAAAGTAAACCCTTTTTTTTATCATTAAAAGCTATAGAAAAAAACATACAGGAAAAGTTAAAGACAAAAATACAAAGGCCAGAGTCTGATGCTTATTATGTGAGAAAATGTAGAAATATTTAAGGAAATAATATTTCCACAAACAATACAGCTTTAAGCTCCAGCACATCTGCTGTATGTTCCTGAAAATGTGTTCAGCCAGCTCTCAGGTGTCTCTGTGCATCAATCCATGGAAGCCCAAGGGAGGCACGTTCTGCTGGCACAGGGATAAGGAGAGCTCTCTGGCACATACACTCAGGGAAGCTGCCTGCACTGCTGGGGAAACCAGGAAAAATCAGCAGTGTATTCAACAACTCTTGTTTCCACCTGCCTGCCTCCATCCATCCTAAGCATCTTCTCTGTGCTCTCTGTAAAAGGATGAGGCTCCTTCTCACTCCCTTCATGACCTTTCTGGAGCTGGAATTTTCTGGGACAAGAGAAGAATCATCTCTATACCATGTACAGATACAATTTTCTTGGCAACTGACATACAGCTGTGGAGTTGAATCCCTTAGGAATCTCAGCTCCTTAAGAACAAAATGTAAAATCCCTTATTTTCACCTGCTTGTTCAATAATCATAACAATAGCAACAACAACAAAGCCATCCCTCTTAGGACATGAGGTAAAACTACAGCTCCTTTACTGTGGTTACACTTAGAACTTGTAAAGGTGTTTTGATACCATGGTGATGAACACAGCATAAATGCCAAGATAGGCGATGGATCCAGCTGGCACCTCTCCCTCCTCCCCCACACATCATGGTGTACACCACAAGTTTATGATTTTGTCCTAAAAATCTGTTGAGTCCTGTTGGTCTTTATGAATTTACTTGTAGAAATCACAAAATACTCTCCTCCCTTTGGTTTAGTCTAGACTGTATGAGAGGTGCATGATTTGTTTTCAGAAATGACACCCATATGATATATCATTCTCTTGAAATAAAACCTCCTCCAAAACCCTAGCTGATAAATAAATGTAAATACTCCTTCTTGGAAAAAAAATTTAGGAAAAGTTTTACCCAGGATGGTATTATTATATTTGTTCAGGTGAGAGTTATTGTTCAAAAGCTCAAAAAGAAAGTCCTCTAAGTAAACTTCTACCTTGTACTTTTTCTGTTTACATTGGATTTATTTAAGGATGAGGGGGTTTGATTTTTTTTATTTAGAAGATGAGATAAATACTTGCTAGACTAGGTTATGTAAGAACCCAGAAATATTACAATTCTCTTTTCTTACAGGAAAAGTGTGAAAAATAATAGCAATCTCATTGATTCACTAAATCTTTCTCAAGATATTTACTAACTCTAAGTTTTAAATAGTAAACACTGCTATTTTAAATTTACAGTTTATTCTAGTTGCACAGTACAAGGATGCCATTGTGCTTGACACTACTTTGTATCCTTGCTGGCAGCTTCATTATAAGTCAAAGGCTGAGTGGGTATGGACAAGGTGTAAATCTCTCAGCTGCAAAGTATTCTTAGGACTAAGTAGAAGAAATGTTGTCGCAAGGAAAGCAGATATTTATAAACCAAGGTTTATAAATCTGTTATTGAGTGTATTAAAATTAAAAATTAAACATTTTTCACTGAGAAATTAATTTTGAAAGTACTTGAGCTACTGAAATATTTTATCTGTTTACATACCTGGATGCTTCCAAAACAGTTACATTTCAAAAGATGAAGCACTAGGTACTGGGAGAATATCAGTAGATGAAATGCTATGGATCTAAATGAGACCAGGGCTCCTTTTAGCCAGGATGAATTTCACTCTTTATTTGCTTGAGTTGCAGAAAATTGATTAACCAAAGTTTATCCAGAAGCAAATTAGTGCTGAAGTGTGAAAATCAGAGCATTGAGACTACTATCATAGCCCTATGCTGGCTTTTTTTATCCAAAGAGTCCAATTAAGCGAACCTGGCGGAAACCTTAAAAGTAAGTATCCTCTGCTGGTTGCTAGTAAAGAATTGATCCCTCTTTTTTTGAGAGAAATGGTACCTGTTAGCCCAACAAGGAGTTGAAGGAGAAAATAGAGTGTAATACCAGAACTACACAGATTTCTTCTGGCCCTGGAGGCCAAGAGAAAAGACTGGAAATTCTAGTACCAGGCTGCTTATAATATAATTATTTCTGGCTGACAGCAAGGTAACAGATGCTTCTTCAGGTCAGGGCTTCCCAACCTGCTCCTAGGCAAACTTCCCATCCTTGTTCACACTAGCTGGACTTCAATTATTGTGGCACATCAAGGGCACGAACAGCCCACATGCAGATCTCTCAGTCCTTTAAAATGCAGAGTGGGAGGATCTCTCAATCCCTTAAAATGCACTACAGTTTAACAATGCTGGCTTACAAAATTGCATCTGCACAGTAAAGAAATTTAGCCTTAAACAAACAGTTTGTTCAGCCCCCAGAAACTTTGTTGGAGATAGCTTTGGGCAAACAGAAGTCACAGTTTACTACAGTTTGCCTGAAAATAAATACGTAAATCAACCTGGTTTTCAGTTAAGTTTGACCATCTCTGGAGACAAATTAGACTTAAGGTTTTTAGAGAAGCAAATGGAATATTTTCTTTCCCACCTGCCTGTTCCAGAAGGAATGCAATGATCTCCATCTAGGTAAGCTTGGAAGTATAATAATGAATGATCTTCTGCTAGAAGTTCAGCGCTGGCAAATTGTCACCATTTCAGAATTATTTAATACTTTTTGCAGAAATTACCATAGCTAAGACTAGATTAGATTAGAATTGCTTGAGAACTGATAGTTTAAAAGGAACTGTCATAAATATTGTACTGAAGTGCAGCTTGTTGATACAGCATTACATCACATTTTGTACATGAAATAGGCATAGTAAGATCTTCACCTATTGAATCCAACTAATCAATCACAGTTTTTTTATATTGTATACATATTTTGTGTATATATACATAATATATATACATAGATATGCTTTTTCCCCAAAGTCAGTTGCTCTGTTCCAAATGTCTGATTTTAAAATGTTTTTCCATAGTGCTTTTCTTGGAGAATAAACTGAAATGCAGATTCAGACACATTATTATATTCTTCTTAGCATGCTGAGCTCTTAAGATGTTTAGAAATATTGTGGAACTGCAAAAAGACACAGTCAATTAATTCCTTCATTTGAATAATTAAACATTTTAAATACTCCCTCCATACCTTATGTTCAGCTCTAGATCTATTATTAATAGTAGCTTGTACTGTATGCTGCAGGAGACTGTTAAGCACATGATTCCTAGAACCCGGGAAGAAGAACATTTCCTGGCACTATGAATTTACCTACCCAATGACAAAGTTGTCTTGTTCTAATTCAAACATGTTTCACACCACAGTAATTACGCCATATAAATGTTGTGCTTTTATTTTAATGAAAAATTCAGCACAGTTAACGATTTTTTTTTAATTGTTATGGTTGATGAATTCATCCAATTGCATTCAACAAAAATGCTAATCACTCTTCACTATTTTTGAGCTGTTTCTGGTTTACCACTCATTCCAGTACCATGGTCTGTTAAGTAAGCCCACGGGATAAATTGATGACCATGGGTTTGTGGCCAGATTCTGTTGTCAAGTGGGTGTTGTCAGGATGTCATGGCTAGAGATGTCTGTGGTGAGGACATCCCTACAGACACACAGCCTCCAGCGTCCCTACTCAGTGGATTGGCATTGTGCCATTTGCTCACTCTCAGGGCCACTCTGGGACAGTGGCAATGCACTCTGTGCCATGTCCACCACGCTTTTTGAATGAGCCTGACTATGCTTCATAGCAGGAAGGTCTTAGTTCCATCTGATTTTAAAGCTAGAAATGGGTGGCACAGTTCATTTGCAAGGACACTGGGTTTGTTTGCCACAGAGTACATTTGGAAGGGTTGGATGTAGCAGCTTCTCATTGGTAGCCTAGTGTTGTACACAGCCTTCTGCAATTCCTTTCTGTGTATTCCTGCAACCAACTGGCAAACATCAAAATTATCTTTAAGGGTTCCAAGTCATCTGCAGAACAGGCACTTGAGTTAATTTCTCTATTTTGCCTGATGTGCAGGGGACATATTTTTATGGTGATCGTCCTTCAGCAAATGCAGGAATGGATCAATAAGACCAAGCAATATTTCCGTGAATAAAATTTTTCTTCTCCCTTGTTTCAAAACCAGAAGAAATACAAAGGGTGGAAAAGCCACATTTCTAGTGTCAATTAGTCTGGATTTTTATGCTTGGACATTGGACTGTTACATTTGTAACAGAGATTTGAAAACTACTGGAGCATTAAAAATTTGAAAGAACACTCTGCGAATACAGACAGTGTTTGCTATCATTGACTTAGTTGTTATGAATAAGTACAACTGGAAGGAATCTGAAAAAAATCATTGCAAACATGGGGAAGGAAGCTGGTAGCAGAAGTGACGGGTCGTACAAAACAGGTGGATTACATTTGCCTTGTAGGGCATGCAGTCTTGTCCTCATCTATTATTAATTTTAAAAGTAGAAGCTTTGTGGTGCATGTTATGTCTTCACTCATAAATCAGCCTCTGTGTGCCTCTACCTGTATCCAAATTTTACGTTATTTCTTTTTACCCAAGGCCTGTAAAACACCTACAGATCTTTAGACCAGGAATCTGAGGAAAGTGGAAAATGTAATTTATTGCTGAGATAATACTGTTGAAAAATGGATCCTTCTGGTTATCTAATACAATCATTAATGGGAAAAGAAAGGTCCTTGAAATTCTGAGAGACAAAAGTGCTAGACACAGCTGAAGGAGAATCCACACTGAAACCTAAAAAAAAAATCAAGTACTATTTAATTTTCAAATCACATTTCCCACAAATTAAAATAAGGGGTTTGTAATAGCAATAATTACCTATTCAGCATCCTTCATCAGTCTCTGAACTCATTTTCTTCAGTCATTACTTGAGTGAAAAAAAAAATTAAATGGGTCATTTATGGTTTAAATTAATCTGTGCTTTTCCCGGAGTACATCCTTTGTTCACCTCCAGCTTTAATTACTGAAAAACATTTTGTTTTATAGAAATCTGTTGAAAAATAGATGCATCCTTCATAGTCATCCTATTTCAGGAAGTACAGTGACTGCTATATTAGTGACATCACAGATGGTAAAGTCAATTTTAACATCTATTTCACATGCAAAACCTGGCACAAAATATGAGTGAATACTAATGTGTAGAAGAGTTCTATGAAGAGTTTAGCAAACATAAATCATTCTCCAAAGCAGCAAAGATTCTCTGAACCACCGATGCAATTTATTAGGCTGTATTTTGAGGGGAGTACAGTGGCAGAGTGGGACTCAGGAAGGCAAATCAACAAGATGATTTATGTGCCTGATTGATGTACAACTACCTTTTCCACCTCAGAAAACCTAAGTGGAACCTTGTCCACTTAGAGGACATTTCTGTGGTGTCAAACTTCCTTCTGTAGCAGAAGCTGCATCTTTGCAAAGTGGTATTACAATGGGTTCTCTTTCAGAGTTTTTTTGTAGTCACTTTTTTCTTCTCAGAGTCATCGGATGTCACTATCTATCTCTTTATATCCAGTTTGTTATACCCTGTGAGATGGTGATGTATTTACCTGAAACCTGTAGTACTCTAAAAACATACAGATATGTATGTGGATATATATAATAAATAATTTCTTCAAATCTATTTATATTTCTAATTCCCTTCCATTTGTGGCTGGACAGGATAAGCAGCAGGAATCATAAACTTTAGACAGTGGGTAAATGCTGCCCAAATCTGATGGCAAAAATTCTGGAAAGCAGTTAAGCCAGAAAGTTCTTATAGTTCAGGATCAGGTGGCAGTCAATCACAAATATTCTACATAATTTTGGAAATGGATTCCTCAATTAAAACCTTGGGTTTTTTTTCACTCAGCTCAAGCCCTGATGGATTCCTATGCAATTTTACTGTGTCTAGCAGTTTCAATACAAATTCATGACCCAAATATCCATGACTTTTCAGGAGCAGACACTGAACGTGTCGAAGATACGGACCAGATCAAATAATTCCTCCTAGTCTGGCTCTCTCATTCCCTGGAGTCTTTACTAGTCAGGACTTTCAAATCTGCTGGTAGCCCAGGTCTCAATCACTCAATGAAAGGTGCTAGTTCTCAGTGTACCTGAAAATGAAATCTAAGGACACAGGATTCTAAAATCAGAGGCACCCTGAATAAAGTAGAACTCTTGAATATTTGGGACCACAGAAAATTAACAAGACATCTTAAAAAATGAGCAAGAGCTCTAGATAGAACCTGTATCTGTGTCAGAAATTGGAATTCAGTGTGCAAAACAAATTGAGTTAAATAGTGTGTTTAACTCATTACATCAACTTTTATATCTCTCATAGTTACAGTGATTCAAGGAATATATTACAGGTTTCTTGAACAAATGGAGCCTGCCCACACTAAATGAGTCAGATAAAAATCAATTACACAGTGGATTTTTAGCTGTGGAAATAATCAATGTCATCATTGTTCCCTTCCTAGCAACAAAATATTGGTGCGGATCAACCAATCCCATTAAGCTGGTTTGTGCAAAACATTTTTAATATTTTTGATATTATTTTATGGGGTCTTTGAAAATGGAAGGCCATTTGGTATCAAGGCCAAATATTAACAGAGCCTTTTTTTAACATTGCTAGCACTCTTCAGTACAGTAATTCATTTTTAGTGTAGTAATTCATTTTTGTATTGAATATCAGAGCTTATGTTTTACCATATTCTGTAATGTTTAGGCTCAGAATGCTAAATTTACTTGTAATAGTGTAGCCATCCTGGAGTCTCAGCAATGGAGCAGGACATAGGAGTGTACCCGCAAGAGATACTTCTGTAAGTTTTCAGAACTTCCTGATTTTTATCCATTACCTGTTCTTGGGGAAGGAGAGGAGCTGTATCCCATGCCAAACCTTCCAAAACATTGCATCTGCTATGAATGCTGTCCTGTTCAAGGACTTACAGGGAGAAGAGATTCTTAAAAAACAGACAATACATTGTATGCACTATTTATTTTTAGCATGAGTAAATCCAAATTCTTTCTAAATAAATACAATTATGTGTGATCCTTTTTCTATCATGAGGTTTTATCAATTTCCATTATTTTCTCCAACTTATCCCTCAAGGACTCATATATATCAGCAGGCACTGAAAACAGATGTTGATATTGCTGTGTGTATTGTTTACACCTCCAACTTTCATTGGATTCCTTGAATTCCAGATGGCACATAGTCATTCTATTCTATATATAAGATTTAAATGGTTTAGCTTCAAATCTGCGTATCTGTCTGTGCATTGTAATTTTAATTCCAATGTTTAGACCAACCTTGTTTTATCTTTTTCACCTTTTGTACTCTTCCAGTTTTGTTCTTTGTCATCTTGTCATTTGCTGAGATTAGAAAAAAGATTCCCATTCTTCAACCACTGCCTTGACTATTTTGCTCTTTATTTCAATTTCTCAATAGAGATAGTACATTTTAGAATCATGCATTTGTTTTAATAGTACTTTATCTAGGTCTCCCAAGGTGCATACAGTCTTGCTTTAAACTGCAGTAAAAAATAAGGTAGAATGTCTGTTACTGGATTTTTCAGAACTTCCAGGAACTGTAAGTCTTGGCAGCATGATCTAAAGCACACTCAAGTAAGTCTTACGAGATCTGGACTCCACAGATCTGCACTATTCTATTCACAGCCCTTACTAAGCTAAATCTTATATAAGAATTTTATTTTCAATGCCTACATTTCCCACTTTTAATCTCTTATTTTCAATATACTGCATGCCCTCCCAGAATGGTACATTTCCCTCTGTATGTTCACCCTAACTTTATAAAATTAGTAAAACTCTCAATTTATACTATAAGAGGAGACACGTGCTACTGTAAATTATTTATTCAGTGCCATTATATTCATGACACTTTGTATAACAAATCAAGTCCTATGACAAAATTCTGATGCTTTATCTAGGCCCCATCTGGAATGAGTCCATGAAAATCTATAATTAAACCAACATAGATCAGTAGTAACTTTGAACGACTTAGTCATAGTAAAATGAGTTTAGCTGTGTAGCATTTGGTCCATGAGCTTGGCTTCAAAAATGCATACTTCAAATTTGGCAGAATAAAGGAAGCAGGAGAGAGCTGAAATCCCCCTCCTGCATACACAGTCCTGATTCTCAGTTCTCACGTTTATAAGCAAATGTTCCTTTATTTCTGCAGATGAAAACACTTCTGCACTCAGGCTGCAAAATCACAAGAAAATGTGTTTAAATTACAAAATTCAAATTTCATGTGGCCTCCTCATTACTGTAAGTAATGCTCAAGGTGATCTAAGATCAAAGGATTCCATTTGAAGAGGAGGCAACATAGGCAGGCTGCACACTCACCATCATCATCACCTAGAAAGAGCTGAGCATCCTAAGGCTTATCCATGAACCATCCTGCAAAGACATCAAACACAATAGAATACAAGTACTGAAAACAGAATATTGTAGAGAGCACCCTATACATGTCTAGAAAAAAAGAGCTGTGAAATTACAGACTTAGATAAATGTAGAAGATTTTACAATCCCCATCTCTGCCAGGTCTGATTCAATCTTTCAGACATGCATAACTTGACAAGAAACATGGTTGCCTTTAGCAACATATCCAGGTTAAGTAAGACAAAGGTAATTCAGGTGCTGATCACAATCTCATGTCCTTGTGCTCCAGAGCCACACTATACTGCCTTGCCAAAACAATCTACATTTTTTGGCTTGATCTTGATGTTATTTCACTTGCAAAATTAATCCTGACTTTAGCTGAAGTCATGCAGCAGTCATATATTCTGGTTTATAGCTGCTCAGCCCTATTAAGCAAATGAGAAGAAAATGGAAAAGAAATAGAAAAGGTATAAAAAAATTTCTTTGCATGACTGAGCCAACTGCTCTTACATTAGCATAAGCAGTTCTACCACGAGACTGTGATCACCCCTTCCTATGATGGTGTTGGGATATTTAGATAGGCTACACCTGAGACTTAAAAATTCACTTTAGTTTTTATTTGCTTAATATACCACATGCTGCCTCATAAAGAGGGGAATTGACAAAAACTACTTAATAAAAAAGACTTCCTCTAGCGCTTTTCATCGAATGATCTTTAAGCAGTTTACAAGTAGGACTGAAGAAGCTGTTTTTACTTGTGGATAATCATACCCAGATTTTACAGATGGAAAAGCCATCTAGCCATAGGAATGCATTTTAGTTGACAACATTAACCTTACCTAACACATTGCTGCAGATTTCACACTATGAATAGAGGCACTCAGAACTCTGCATGTTGCACCACGCAGAATAATGGGGTCCCAGCTGTTCAACTGGGATACTGCAATCATATTCTTGTTCCTGGATGGCTGGGTCCAAAAGGAATTCTAGGTCAGAAGAGATGACGAAAACATTGCCTTGTAAGGGTCACCCCTATATTTCAGTCATCACCTCACTGTGTAGGTTGGTTCTGACATGAACATGAACTGCGTGGGCCCTGGTCTGTGCTCACCACAGTGCCCACAGCCTTGGGCAGGGCAGGGCAGGCCGAGCTCGGGGCACTGGCAGCAGGGAGACACCGGGGCTTTGCTTTTTCTGCATAATTTCTCTTTTCTTTTTCAGAGTAGTTGCTGGTGATAACTAAATTCGGGAGCACGTTTAAACCCCAAGGAAACCTCACGAGAACCCACCAAGGAACAAAGGTTGACAATGCTCTTAGACAAGGGGTTACTTCGGTTCGCAGGTTAGGAACAAGCTGAATATGATGTAATCTATTACTTTATTATAATTTATTTAAAAGNCGGGCCCGGCGGTGGCAGCGGCCGCGCGGGCCGGGGCGATGGCGGCAGAGGGGAACGTGTTCCTGAGAGCCCGCGGCAGGACTCTGACCGCCTTCCGCCCAGGTACGGGGAGCGCCGGCCGAGGCGCGCCATGGCCTGCGGGCTCTTCCCCGCTGCGTTGTCGGGCGGGAGGGGCGTACGGAGGGAGGCCCCGGGCTTCCCCGGCGGCGGGAGGAGCTGCCGCCCGGGAGAGGGAGGTGTGGAGCGCCGGGGCCTGGGCTGTCTGCCGGCGAGCCCGTGGCGGGGAGCGGGGGGTACCGGGCGGCCGCAGCGCAGACGGACGCGGGGCTGTGGCCGCCCCGCTGTGCCGGGGCGCGCCCGGAGCCGCCCAAGTTTGTCATCACGCTTTGGCTCCCGTGAAGACGCCAGCACTGTCCAGCACCGGATTCGTTTTAAAATGCTTGTCGGTGCTGCTGAATCGAGTCTCCATAGCCTGTGAAACTGTTGGTGCCAGCACTGTGCTGTCCTGTGTTTGTACCTGTAGGGGTGACCTAACAGGTTACCGCTGGGTCACTGTTGTTGCTCAAACGAAAGGCAGCCGTAAGGTGGTTCACAGCTTGGTAAGGTGCTGCTTTCGCCGGAGTGCTCAGCCTCGCTCAGGTCAGCAGCACAGGTGCTCCCCTGGCCCTTCCCCGCTGTGCAGAAGCAGCACTGCGAGCCCTGGGCTGCAGCCAGCCAAGGCAGACGTGCTTGCTTCCACACCCGCCAGGTGGATAAGGAGACGAGGCTGAGCCAAAGGTGGCAGCCGCCTGTGGCTGCTGGTTCTGGCTAGTGGCTGGACACAGAGGAGCGCATTTAACACAAGAACATCTCCGCGTATGCACCTGTTTGTAAAATTGTCCCAAGGACAGAGGTTCTGCAGTGTGCTGGGGTTTTTCAGGGACACAGCTGAGTTAAGAAATAATTTTCTATGGTCATGTATAGAAGGTCATCTCTGTATTTATGAATTTGAAATAGTATTGGTTTGGTGAGGTCAGCAAGGCTATTTCATCCCATCAATTTTGTGGTCTTTTCTTGGGTTGCACTGGAAATATTTGGCTTTGCTTGTTGCCAAATAAAGAAGAATCACCAACTCAGAGCATGTGAAGTGTATGTATACAGCCATTCTGGCAACCTATTAATTGCAGATGGTCTGGTTGGTTTGGAACAGAATGCCTAGCATTTGCTGAGGGGACAGATGGCAGACAAGCCATCTAGTTAAATCAACTATACAGTGAAATTTTGACAAAAGGAGTGTTCAACAGCAGTGTAAAATTTTCTGAGTAAAAGCTGTATCTAACTCCTTCTTGAAAATTTCCTTAAACATGAAAGAAAATGTCATTTGGCAATCTGTTTTCCAGGTGTGCTTCTTTCTCCTGAAGTGTCCTTGTTTGGAATCCTTTAAATATTAGTTAAGATTTTTCTTACCAGTTGGTTGCTTTTAATCCTGTTCAGGATTTGTTAGGTTATCATAGTCCAGCTACCATCTTCGGGTGCAGTATTTTTTGTAAATAATTTACTTGGGTCTTTCTTAAGAGGCTAAAGTTCAACACAACGTTTTAATAACTAAATTATTAGGGAAAAAAGAACCAAGGGCTGTTAAAACTGAGGCAAATTTTCATGCAGTTTAAGACAAAAATCAGTTATCTTTGTTTTGTTGCTTTTTTCAGTCTTAACGTTTCACTCCTGTTAAACATGTATCCACATTTACTGCCGCTGCTGTGGCTTGGCACACTGTTTCCTTCTAAAAGTTGAAAGCCGCTAATGGGAGATAAATTTCCTTCCTTTCTTCCTACCATTTCTGCAAAATCCCTCTTTCCTACTGGTAAATTGTTCAGTCTGCTTTTAAATAATGTGGAGGTTATACCTGTAACCTGTTCTCATCTGCCCTTGATGTGGGACGTCTGCATGAGGAGCTTCAGGTGAGGGATTGAAATTATCCATATAATCAATGAGGCACAGTAGTAAACACTGTATAAATACCCAACCTGATTGGCAAGAGACCTTTGTATGGTTTGACTTTACTTTGTAAAATAAATTATCTCTTTTATGCCCATGTGAAATTTTGCTTCAGCTGTCTACTCCTTCTATTAGTATTTGAGTGAAGAAACAGGTCCATATGTTTGGGTAAGTGCTGTCTTACCACTTCTCTCTAGAAGTCAGAGAGTTATTTGGTTTTGGGGGGTTTTTTGGTGGGTTTTTTTGGTCCCGAGTATGTCAGTAGCATGCTGTGCAAAGAATTTCTGTGGAAGTGGTGGAACACTTTTTTCAAGTAACTAAACAAGTGATAGTTTTGTCAGTTTAACTGGTTGAGAAGTGTCTGTTTGAACCTATCTTTTGCTAGTTTTATTTGATGGTTCCAAAACCTTTATGTGGAACAGGCGAATAACCATTATTGCATCCTCACAGTCTCAATTCCACATGTGATTTTATGTTCCTTCATCATGCCTCCCTCAACAATCTTGTACATACTCTCAAAGTTTTTTCAATTACTTCTCATATTTTCATTTTGCTGTGTTCTCTATTCCTTTCCAATCTCTGATTTTTTTGCCATTTTTGAATATTGGGGTGACTTCTGGGTAGCACTTGGTAAAAATCATATTAAGTTGGTGGTGTTTTTCCCATGTGCACTATGCTGCACTTTTTTGCACAAAGTTCATCCTTTTTTGAGCGCTCACTTCATAGGAAGTCTCTCCTCAGCTCTTCACAACCAGGCCTGATTTTGATGCTGTCAGATGGCTTAATTTTAGCAAATTCTACTTCCTCGCTGTTCAGTTGCTGTGACAGATTGTTTTGAGTTTGTTGAACAGTAGTATATAGGTCCCAGTACAGATCCAGGTGGCATCTGGGTGTGTTGTCCATTTTTGTTTTTCTTACCAGCCTTTCGTGCATGCAAGGACTTCATTTTGTATTTCCAGACAGCTTGGCTTCCGTAAGAGTCTTTGGTGAGTAACTGTTAGATGCCTCCTGGAGATGGGATCAAGTAGATCTCTCTTGTCCCTGTAAAAGCTGTTGATTACTCTTTCTGAAGAATCAGTAAACACAGGAGCTACTGCCTTGGTTAGTGCTTCCATCGCTTGTCTGTACAGATGCCACTTTTGTAGTCAGTTGTTACCAGAACCCCTTTAAATGTAGATGTAATAGTGGCCACCTGCCTGTTCCTTTGGTGCAAGGGCAGGTTTAAGGATAACTCCCCAGAAGTTTCACCTTTGAGGAGTTCTATGGATGCCACCTAATCTGAGTGCTTTGTTAGTGCCTATGTCTGTTTGTTTTATCATCTACTGGTATTTTGATTTGAGACAGATCTGGTGTGCTGTCTGTCAGGAGGAATTATTACATTAGATCTTCACAAGTTCCCTCACAATACGTGAGGATACAAAAATGTACCTTGTTTTCCTTCTTTTCAGCCTTTCTTTTTGGGTGCATCTTGCATGTCTGGAACATCTGTTAACCTTAGCAAATGTATGGCAGACTACCTGCTCCTAATTCCTGGACAAAGTGCTGTTTCCAGTTCCTCACTTGTTTTAGCTTGACTTCTTGGACTTCAATATCAAACCTTTCAGTGAATAAAATCTTTCCTGTTTTTTTTTTGTTTGAATGCCTTAGCTTTTCAAAGGACACTGACCTGGTCTTACTAGCCTCCTTATCACTGTTACTTAAGTAGTTTAGACAGTCTGGATTCTTTTTGGTCTTTCTGAAGTCCTTAGTAAATGCTGTGCATATGGTCTGAGCCTCTGGGATAGTGTCTTTGAATAGTTTCCATGCTGCCTTCAAGGATTTTTGCACTTTTTTAAAGCATCATAATTATATATAATTCGCCTTCCTTTGAAATTAAATACAACTGCAGTTGATTTCTTGCTTTCAGAAGAGTGTTAGATCTTGGCACATTATGATTACTGTTCTAGAGCTCTTCAACAGTAATATTTTTGAGCACTGATCAGAACTGCTTCCCAGCTTGCATATTCCATTCCCAGTACTGTCTCCAACTCTCATATGGATTAGGGAAATTTTTATGTGGGTTTTGAGAAACTTTCTGTGACTTCACCTTGTCATTATGCAAGCCACCCCCCTTCACACCTACAGTTCTGGGCTGTAAAGTTTTTGTAATGAGTTTACATGTTAAATTTGGGGGTGGGCATAAGGCATGACTAGAATTTAGCTTCTGTAGCCCTCAGTACAAATAAACTGTGGCTGAGGGAGCATTTCTTACCTTGATAGTTATCTAAGAAGTTTAAAAGTATGTCTTTTGATAACAGCAACGCTGCCTCATTTATTTGAGAAATCATATTCTGTCATTTAGTGTTTCTACTGACAGTATTTTTGCAGTACAAAATTTCTAGAATATTTACTCTTTAAAAGTTGGGGTTTTTTTCTCTCTGAAAATGTATTTTAATACCTGTTTTGGAGAGTTTTTTTCCCCTGGTGCTTAAAATGGCATAATTCATGACAGGTTGCCTTGGTCATTCAACAGAACCTTCAGTAGTCATCTTTGGTAGACTCCCAGGTACACATTGAAAAAAAAAAAAACCAGCTGAAAGACTTGCACATTTCTTTAGACTGAAATCTTTGGTATTTAGGTATACAAAAATAATGAGTTTTCTAAGCCACATCTATTGATAATATTTTAATATATAACAAGGAATTATTAAAAATGTAGCAAAATTTCTCTATTGGTTTTCAGGCTATTTCAGGACTGAGAGTAATGGAAACAAATTTTTGCTGTTTGTGTTGTCTGTGATGTATACACACTGACTTCACTTAAGAGATTCCATTTTCCTTCCTGCATAGACCTTCTTTGGAAAACCAAGGTTGTGCTTCCTTTTCAATTTTACCCAGAAAAAGAATCACAGGCACACTTTGTAGGCAGAGACAACTCAGGGCATGGAACCATGTCCCTATGTCTGCTGTGCTCTGATTTTCAGGGCAGTGGTATTGACTCTCCTGTCAAACCCAATGTGACAATGAGGGCATTTTCATATTTGTTACTGCCTGTGATGGACTGAGCAGGCACTGGAGATGTGCCCACATCCAAACTGCTCTGACACAGTAGTGTCTAAAGAGAGATTATGGACAGGGAGTAACTTTCTGTAGCTGATTTGTTTCCATTAAAGAGCAGCTGGGACCTGGATCATGGCTAGAGGCTTGCTGCAAAAGCAGCTGTTGGCCCTCCCACCACTTGTGCCCAGTGGTGTTTGTTAGTTCCCCTCCGCCAGGCTTGGGCAGACCCCAGCATGGGAGCAGAATGATCCCCCTGAGCACTGTTCTTGAGATCCAGTGCAAAGGCCAGAGAAAGGTTCAAACAGGGGCGTGTGGGACCTGACTTACAGGGCAGACAAGGTTTGTTTGTTTGCTCACAGTACCTGTTCTGTGGGTAGCTGAATCAAGAAATGAACAAGCAGCTGGTGAGGGAGAAAAGGACGGTACAGAATAATGATCTGAACAGGGTCCGTTGATAAACCATTTCATTGATTGTAAGGCAGAAGACTTCTGGATCCATCTGTGGTAGTAGAAGTTGCTTTTCCCAGCTGTTTCTCGTTGCCACCCTCTTACCATATCGATTTGTTGGAAGAGCACTTGTGCAGACCTAGTCCTGGGGTTTTCAGTAGGGTTAGTGAAATTGCACTAGTAGCAACACTTGAAACTTTAGCTGGACTGGTGGCTTGCACAGATGAGGAAAAACTTGCAAAAACAACTTTGAAGACAGACCAGTGAGGGCACTCAAGAGTTACCTCCTGGATGAGCTGAATTCAGAACAGGGTTAAGATTGGTGCCAGCTGCAAGTTCACACCAGTGGTGTACTTATACAATTCTAATCATGATATTGTTTTTATGTTTATGGTACTTAAAGCACATTCCTGATTTTAAGAAAAAAGTTAAGTTGGAAGTTTAAACAATGTCCTTACATTATTTTGTTCCCATATACTTTTGTTTCATGGGAAACAAAAGCAGTGAGTAACAATTGATAAGTAATAAGCTAATGGAATTTAAGTACTAGGGTTATTTGTTTTTAATGTTTCTGGTTGGAGTGATCAAATAACAAGACAAAGGTAGAAGATATTTTTTCAACCTTATTGTTATTTTTGTAACTATTTGATAAGTTATTGAATACCACAGAAATAGCTATTGACTGAATTATTTGACTAAGACCATTAACTAACGTTTTAAGTAAGTGTTATTTATGTAGCCCTGATTCCTGACTCTCTTCTGATATCCCTGCTTCACTTTCTTCATTTTATCTTTTTCTTTCCTACAGGAGAATATAGCACATACCTTTGCATCATTTTCAGTTCCTTTCTTTTTTCACCTCCTATCTCCTTCCTTTTCTCCCCACTCTTCACCACCTCCACCCCTGCATCTTCTGTTTCTCCTTTCTTCTGCCATTTCTTGATTCTGTCTGTGTACTGAACTTCTCTTTTTGAAATTCATCATATCAGTCTCTCTCTTTGCCTCACATGACCATCACTCAAACCAGAGCATCTGTGCACAGTCTTAGAAACATTCAGGTACTTAAAACCTAGAGAGTTACTGTATTGGCATGAATATAAGTCAGGAAAATAAAATATCCCTGAAACATATATTAGAATAACCCCATAGTCTAGCTTTCCCACCTGCTCCCTGACAGTGCATTGTCTGCTTGCCAGACCTGTGTATGTTCAAGTGTTCTGTCTGAAGTTCCCTGGGACCTGGGCCAGCCCTGCTGCCTGTGCCACCCAGCCAGGACTGCTCCAGTGCTGCAGCTGCCTGTGGCCACCACGCACCATTGCTGGGCTCTGAAAGCATAACACAGTCTGTCCGTACTTGAAACACTAAACACACTTGAAACACACTTGATACTCTAAAAACAAATGCTAGCTCTTTTTCTAAGTAGTCTCTGTAAAAATAAATAAGTGTAGTTATATTTTACTTAGGCTACTATGGTAAAAATACTGGCTTCAGATTAAACAATGCAAAACAAGTAGATTTTGCTCAGCATTGGTTTATCAGTACTGTCTATCAGGTTGCTGGAAAAGGGACAAGTATTAGTAGTCCTGCCATATTGTTCAAAGGTTTGATCTTTTTTCCCCATTTAATGAATAAATTGTGCCACTCCTCCAAACCAAGTTCCTGTTCCAGACATTCCTCTTTTTCATTTTCGTTTTGTAGAGGTCGGAAAGGGCTTCTGATGCAAGCTTCCCTGGTTTTTTTTCCTATAGCTTTCTACCTATAAAAACTGTAAGTTGATTTCTCTGCACAAACAGTGCCTTTACTGCATCATGTAAGCTGCTTTTATGGCAATTGTTTTTTTTCATGCAAGTCATAAAATAAAAACCTAAATTATTTTTGGCATACAACTGGTTCCATAAGGTTTATACTGCAAACTCATGGCTAGATAGGTCATTTCACTTCTCTGAACAGTTGTGTGACTTGAAGAGTAAATTTAGTTTCAGAATTAAAAGCCAATGAGTGGGTAGAAGTTTCTGTCTATAAAATACATGATTATTATTTAGAGTAAGTCAGTGCTGGTATATAAATAATTTTGTTCAGAAATGAAATGTTAGTTTAACTAAAGTGCAGAAGCTTTCATTTGGAAAAACGATCTGATGCCATAGCAACAGGTGACAATTGCAAGCAGCTTCTGGGAGTTGCCTGCATTCCTCATCCCTCACTCTGGCCTATCCATATCCATGGTGCAAGAGATGAATTCTGAACTCTTCTTTCTAACCTTGCTTGGAAGAAACACACTCCCCTTCTTGCAAAGTCTGAAGCTTCAGTTCTAGAGCTTGTGGAAGGAAATCAAAAGTACATCCATGTGTTGAACAAGCTACTTCTCCACTGTTACTAGAAGACCAGAAGACCATTTGCCTCAAAATGGATTTCAGATCAGACTGACATGATATGAGAGTATATTTACAGATCATATTTTCATTTTAAATGATTTCTCTCTTTTCTTTTTAAATTCAACTGTAGATGGATGTAGTCTGTGAGTTTTTAACAGTTTAAATGCTGTTTAAAAACCTCCAATAACAGTAAATGTATTAAGCCAAATAGAGCTATCAAAACAAAAATATTCAGGTTGCAAATGAATGCATATAGACAGCTGGAGAAACCATAGTGTACTTGTGTTTGTACTTCAGTTCCAGCTTGAGACGTAAGTGTGGGAAACAGGTTTCCCATTTTTGTTTTAAATTTGTAGCGAACTGTTGTTTTATTTGCCCAGTGTGGAGATTTTTTTCTTCCAAATGGGCTTGTAGTCCTGTATGTCACCCTTTCTTTGTTGTAGTTAGTATTACAATACTGGAGAAAGAAGTATATGAAAAAATCATACCAGTACCAGAGATTCTGTCCTACCCTCTGCCTATGCTGACTCTATCAATGGAAATTTGTTTCTGAGTTCTCACCTTTTTGTCATAGGTCTTGGGAGCAATTTTTGTCATAGGTCTTGGGAGCAAAATTTGAATTTTCATTGTTGCTGATGATTCTGATGTTGCTGGGTTTAGTGTTTGTTGACCTTGGACCTGTTGAGTGGCTTCAGTTCTGACTCCAAAGAATGTGCTACATCCAACTTTTCTCTAAAACTAAGAGAACAAAAAAGCATCTAACTACTTAATAATTTAAGAAAAAGTCTACTGGAACCATAAAATGTGTATGTTTTAACTTGTTAATTAAAGAAGCAATAATTGGAATCTTAAAAGAAATCTAATGTTACACACTTGTGCTGTGTTGTAGTCTTGTAATTTCCAGCACTACTTGCTGAATTCTTCACATACTTCTCCTCTAATCAGTCTGTAATTACTATGTGGTATAATTAGATTAATATACTTTCATTTATTACAACTATACATTAGAGGAAAATTTTGTACTTCTGCCTTTATATTTATCTTGTATGAATGAGTACAGAATTCTGTATGTGCATTAAAGCAGTGTCAACCTACTGAGGTGAAGAACAATCAGTTTAATGGTGCATGGAATCTTTTATTCTCTTTTAATTTGTCTCTACTGAGTTTTTTTTTCCTTTTTTTTTCTTCTTAGATGCCGAGTACCAATGGAAGGGGCCCTTCTACTTCATCCAAGGAGCAGATCCTCAGTTTGGACTGATGAAAGCTTGGACACATGGAGACACTAATAATGGAGATGATGAATGGGGAGAAGAAATTAAATTAGCAGAGCAAGCAGTGCAGGCTGTTAACAAACTAGACCCTAAACCCAAGTTCTTTGTGCTGTGTGGAGACCTTGTCCATGGAATGCCAGGTAAGGCAATTAAAAGTGCAGAATGGAGGTAGTAACTCCATTTTTTTTATATTTCAGATTGGCAATAAGGCTAATTTACTTGACTTCAAAATAGTCTTTCATAAGTATCATTAGTATTAGTTCCTGTTTTGGTATTTTGGGGGAAAAAACTGTGATTTGTGGATGATTCTTGAGATATTATTCTGATTTTTTAATCTGGCTTTGTGTAGCATTTATCTTACCCCTGTACATTCATTAAAGTGTTTAAAATGCTAAAGGTCAGTGAGTTTGAGCTGTAGCAACTCTGTCCTGTGGCTGTGGGACTCTGAACTCAGTGTGTTTCTTTGTACACTGAGAGGAAGAACGAAAAACCATCCCGAAAGGTGAGTTACAACAAAGAGAAGTACTTTTCTGGGAAATGAAATGAGAAGTGGTGTTACCTGCTGAGTAGTGGGCTGGAAAGCAGATCTAAGCACAGTGTTAGCCCTGAGAAGCAGCAGAGCTGCAGACAGCCCTGACTCTGTCACTGCCAGCACCACAATCCACCCAGGGAGCCTGCAGACATCCTGTGCCTTGTGCTCCCCTCTGCTTCACACTCCACCTGCACCTGAGGAGCTGCTTCCCAGCCCTTGCTCACACAGCAGGGCTCCAAGCATGTTGAAGACCTTTCACTAATTCCTTCAGTGTCCCACAATGTTAATTTTAAGACTTTAGCTGTCAAATTGATTGACAGTATTTGTAGGCTTTCTTTTGATCAGAACACAGTTTTGCTGAAAGAGTGGGAAAGTGTAAAAAACAACAGATTTAAGCTTGATTGAATCTACTGTGTAACACCTCAGTAGCTTGACCATAAAGTATGCCATGATGCAGTTTTGTTGGCTTTTGTGCTTCCATTAATTTTGGAATCATCTTCCTATAGCAGAGTTTTAATAAATGTTTTGATTAGGACTTCTAATTTGTGTAGGTGTTCCAAGTATTTTGGTTTCAGTATCCCTTGAAAGAAAAGTCGGGACGAATAATAAGTGTTATACATCCTGTTGAAAGGGTATAAAAATTTAAATAATCCAGGAGACTAAGTTAGTTTCTGTTTACCTGGATATTTCTCAAATACTCATAAAACAGTGCAAAGTTCTGAGTACTTTTGTCTCTTTTGACTTCAAACAACATTATGCTAAGGCTTCTCTGTTGGTAGAGTTTAAGTGTGAGCTAGAGAGCCAGCAATCTTCTGACTTCCACTGGGCACTGAATGGCTGGATACAGTAAGTCTTGCGTGTGGTACTTCTGGTATTTGGTTAGGGTTTTTTTTCCTAGCAGTGGTTCTCTGTAGTCATTATTGTCCCTTTTGCCAGTGTATGTCTCAGACTTGGTAATGTTTTAAATACAAACCTGTCAGAGCTTTACAAAACATTAGCATTATTCATTTTGCTAATAGATATGTGAAAGAAACTGAGTGGATTGTACTGGTGAGATCACCTACATTGTGTGATGGATGTGCTGTGCCTTGTATAAATATTTGAAGCTTCCTCGTGCAATTTCCAAGATATTGCAAGAAAGAGCAGTTCATTACTCAGTAAACTTAAGGGTCTTTTCCAGGCTAAATGATTCAATCATTCTATGATTACCTCACTTGAGCCACCATATTTTAACTTCTCTAATAATTTCTTGGTGATTGAAATTATGCTAATAGTTTTCAAGCCTGTGTTATCATATAGTTATATAAAGTGGTTAAGGAAATGCACTATTAAAAGGAATTGTAGAATACTCAGCTGGAACAATTACTTACTTCATTATTGCCTTTGTGTTTATATGAATGGTTTGTTCTGCTGTGTGTTGATAAACATACAAGTACAATTTAACCATTAAGTTGTATACATAAAACAACAGTTATACAGCCCTTTGTCTTTCTGTCTAAACTGATGACAAAGATAACAGTGACTTGCTCTATGGTGCAGATACCTGTGGATTAGCAGTCTTGGATTAGGTGCCTAAAAGAACAGGGAGATTATACAGCTTTTTTATGAATTCCTGTCAGTAAAAAGCAGCGGGGCAACACAGATCTTCCTCTCTTCTCTTAAAACATTTTATCATTGAGTACTAAGGGTAAAGTTTTTGATGGACTGTTTTAAAGCATGCACTGTAGCCATTTAGCTGAGCCAGTGTTGAAGCCTTTTGCAGAGGAACTCCAAGAAATCTCAGAATTCCAGCAGCTAGAAGTGATGAACAGAATCCTGATCAGCTGGGAAGCAATCAGGCACAGCACTTGGAATCCATTACAGATGTCATTAGAGCAACGAAGTAATCACATCTTGGTATTTAGCTGCTGATTAAAAGTAGTTTGTACTCTGAATATTATTTCCAGAAGTTTTTCTTGATTACATAATCAGAATAGGATATCTATTCTTGGTAACACTAATATTGTGTACAATCACATCAAGAATTTTAAGTGTTACCTTATAGTGCAACTATCTCACTGAATATAATTTCTGTGAACTCTATGCTTACAGTTAGATACACCATGACAATGAAGGACTTCCTTCTGAAGGCATTTGTGTGCATTAAGTATAATATAATTTAATATGACAGAAATGGTAATCTGTAAAATATTGTTGATCAGATTATGTGTTTATTTGACTGCATTTTTCTAATACTCTGGAAATTTATTTCTAAAAATGTTACTGTTCTCATGTAAAGTTGGAGCTTCCTGTTTGGTTTTATGAAAACTTCCCGTATTGTTCCATTACCAATACACCTGGAGCCCAGCAGTCCAGTTCCAGTCCAACAGCCAATTCCTCACCCATCTTGTTCTTCACTCATCCAGCCTGCAACATCCCAGCTCCACAGCTCTTTGATGATTGTAGAGCAGTGCATCAGCCAGCACTCTCAGTACTCTTGGATTCATCCCATCAGTCCCATGGGATAGCCTGGGTTGAAACTTTCCAGAAGATGCTGGTTCCATCCCTGGTGTTTCCTGTGCTCCTTTAGCTCTGGGAGGTTTCAGTGCAGGGAGGCAAAGGAAGCTCTGAGTATCTGCTGCTTGTCACTGCCTCATACAGCAGTGGGCTGTATTTTCTTTATTATTTTATTGCTAAAGTAGCAGTAGAAGCTTTTGCTGCCTTCTGCTAGTTGCAGCCCTCAGAGTGGTTTTCCTGACAGCAGCCCTGCATACCAGTAGCCCAGCTACTTTTTCAGTATTCTTCCTTTCAAGTATGTTTTTGGTTCCAACTCCCTTTTATGTCCTTTTTTCATTGGTTCTCAGGCATGAGTTCCTTATTTAGCCAGATCATTCTCCTTATAGCCTACATTTTTCTCTCTCCCTCTGCCTTCCCTGAGTATTCAGAAGGACCGTTCTTGTGTTCATAGAACCTTGTCTTTGAACACTTGTCAACCCTCTCAAACTCTTGCTTTCAGAACAGCCTCACACAGGATCCTGCAGCTGATCCCTGAATAAGCCAGTGTGTTGTCATGAGGCCCAGATGTGCTCTCTGCCTTTCCTGCTCCCCTCGGGATCTTGAACTCCACCTTGGAGGCTGCTACAGCCAAGGCTGCCAGGATTAACACACCCCCCAGCACTCCTGTGTTTGTGAGTAGTAGGACCAGGAGAGTGGGCCCTGGTTGGCCTGTCTGTGTCAGGGGATTGTCCCAGACTGCCTGCTGGGTTCCAGATCTCCTGGATTGTTGTCAGCTGGTGTCAGGGAGGTTTGTATCCTTTAAGACCCAGGGTGATCTAGAGACTTTTTCAAGTTGCTCATAGGAGACTTAATCCATGCTTTTGCCCTTTTTGGGTGGTCTGTAGCAAAATCCCACCTTTAGTGGCTGAGCTCTTCCCCGATCCTGACTCAAATTCAGTGAGGCTGGTGTCTGTTCCATAGAACAGTGCCCTCCAAACATGGGGCAAATTCCCCAGCTTCTTTTTTGCTTGTCCTCCCTGTTCCAGTTTAACGTGACCATTGCACTTCCTTCTCCATCTCATACCTTGAGTGCAGGTTGGTGTCCAGGAAACAGCATCAGCATTTCAGCACCTTTTGTTGCAGCAGCTGAGAATTCAGCTGTTGGCAGCCAAGGTCACCCTGCTGAAGCCACTGGGTAACACTGACTGTGCAGCTGAGAATCCAGCAACTATTTTTAAGTGGCCAAATTCCTTCAGAGGAAATTGTTTAACTGCATGTTTTTAATGATGCTACTGCTATCAGTAACTTGATAGTTCTCGCCAGGAAAGTTATTTATGTGATATATTTAGTCCAGGTGTTTAATTTTTTTCATTAATTGTTCTGGCTACATGGGTAAAAGAACAAGACAGCAAGTCTCTTTCAAACTTATTTAGCTCTGACTGTAGCTGTTTAGAGACTAAATGAAACGAGACTTGTCTAATAATGTGTATTATCACAAAAAACCTGATACAACTTGATTAAGCTTGATCTGTTAGCAGTATGATAATGGATCAGTGAGCAAGTAATGTTTATGCTTGCAGTTTTAAATTCATTTGTGCGTATATGTTAATTACAAGAAATCAGAATCACTGGAATTTACTATTATGGCACACTGTGAACACTTGTAGTAATTATTTTAGTTAATGTGAAGGTATAATAATCTCTAATATACACATTCCTTACCCACGTCATGCAGTGCTCTGTAATCTTACATCAGCCTTTACTGTCAATTAAGCCCAAGTAGTGACATTTTTCTATTTTTTTCTACCTTTGTTTTATATTATTAAATTGTTTAATTAAGGGTTTTCAAATCATTATTTATAACACGTTTCACCATTTGTGCTTTTATAAATTATATTTTTTAAGTGCAATAGGCTGAAACATCTGATTGTTTCAATCAGCTTTACCGAGCTGCAGTCGTATTTAATAATGTTTTCTTACTGCTCCTTGGTGTGCTTGCTGTCTGTGTCTCTCACTCTCTTTTTTAGACCATACTTGGATTGTTAGAGCTTCTAGGACTGTATCTGTTACATATTTTCATGTTTTTCTGTGCCATCTAATGTGTGTTTCAGGCTGTGAGCCCGGGCATGTGTCGTTACTGTGAATAGTTTAAGCAGGAGGTGACAGAAAAGGCCCTGACAATAGACAAGCTGAAAACAGAGGTGCCCCAGCTATACACAGCTCATTGCTGATGTGTTCGTGGTCATTGAGGCACTGCAGCCTTGAAAGCTGCCAGACGATTACTTTGTGTAATGGAAAAAACAGCCAGGCAAGGCCCCAGAGCTGCAGCAGCTTGTGCTGGTGAAAGGTACAGACTTACCTTCCACGAGTGACATCCTGTAAAAAGCAGTCATGAATTTGGGAGAGAATTGTCACTGACAGAATCACTGTGGGACTGACGGAGATGCAAGTGCTCTCCCTGCCCAGTGTCCTTCCTCTGTCTCTCTCCCTGCTTTCTCTCCTTCAAGCATCGAGTGCCCCTGCCTACAGCCGGGATGTGTGGCTGTCCTGCTGCTGCCTCCAGGGGCCCCAGCTCTTCTGGGACATTGTCGGGTGCCAGGCAGCTCCCCCTGCCTGCCAGCTGTGCTCTGTGTATCTGTGTGTGCATCGCCGCTTTGCGTTTTCCCCCAGGAATTTGCACGTTCCGCTAACGCTCTTAACTCCTCCATAAAGCCTCAATAAGGCACATCAGCTCAGTTCAGCTAATTACAATTTTGGGCAACAGTATGTTCTTTATGTGAAAAGTGAAACTGCTGACTGCATGTCTCCTCAAAATTATATACGCTATCCTGTCTCCCATGCAGTGTTTCTTCATGTAATAAAACAGGAGGCAATGATGCGCAACAAGATTTTAAAAACAGGTGCCAAATGTTGGGATTCTGAGTTCATATTTAGACAGCAAGTAAGTGACAGTTTCTCAAGTCAGTACTTCTCCATTTGACTCCTGCTTGACAATTTGATTATCAGAATATGAGATGAGATGGGCATACTGGCTTTTATACAATTAGTCCCTCTTATGAGCTGTGACACGTCCACAGAGGAGAGTGAAGTTATTTACATTCAGAACAGACAAGCTGCAGAGCTGAGGAACATCAGAACTGATGGTTCTGGTGGCCAGACAGTGGTGTGGCTTCATTTCTGTTTCTAATCACTGTAGCATTTGAAGGCATCCTCTCTCCTGGGAGGATCACAACTGGATTAGCTTGAGCTTCTTTCCCATGCCCAAATTGGATCTGCAACTGCCATGGTCCAAAATATTTGCCTCTCTCTTTCTCTCAAATATGGAGTGCCTTAACGTGACTCCCTCCAAAAGTGTAGTTTTTATAGACAATAAATCTTGAGACACAGGCTGTAGCATATAATTGCAAACTCCTTACAGGGTGACTTTAAAAAATCCTCTTTAATTGCCTAATTTTCTAAACTGGGGAAAGCACACACCATAACAAATGTTCCTAGTCAAAGTATTATTTTTTAAAACCTATTTGTGAATGTTTTGAATTCTCTTACTTAAAAAACCATATTGGGCTGGTCAGGAAAGGTCAGTGAATACTTTGTGGAAGAGCTGAAGTTGGTACATCCCAAGAAGTCTTACCTGTCTTTTGGTCCAGGATCCACTAAAAAGGAGCATTGAGGAAATGTCCAGTTTTATCACACTTGATAAAGTCCACAGTCATTTGCCCATGTGTGTCCTTCCTTGTTAGGAAGTATTTTGCAGGCGTTTGCTGTGCAGAGCTGTACATTGCAGCTGCTGTGCAGCCAGCTGAGCTGTCCTTGGCGAGGCAGGTGCTGCACTCGTGCTGTGCTCACTGTGTCACGCGCGGCTGGCGTGGTCACACTGCAGGGACGAGGTGTGGGGAGCTGGAGCTCTGCTGCTGGTGGGTTCTGCACACAGGATGAGATAGGAGTGTAATGCTGAAATCTGCATGCAAATGCACAAGCTGCCATTTATGCATTTGTGAACTGAATAAATTACAGAGAAATGTCAGGTCCAATTCAAGTTCTTAATGCTACATACAGTGATCTGGTAAGACATTCCACAAAGGAAAAAACCTGTGAACTGCTTTTAATACTGCTTTTAAACTACCATTAAATAACCAATTTTGCTAAAACAAAGGATCATTAATTTATTTTTAAAATTTGGCCAGATAAAATTAGGTTGCACTGCTAGCCCTTAAGTAAGGCATATATATAAGGAGATATTTTGTCAAGTTTTAATTCTAACTAAAAATATAACAACTCTGAAAAAAATCTCTTTCTCATCTAGAATGCAAGAGCATGAATTCTGATGTTTGATTTGTTCTTATAATAGGCATATGAGCAGGTCAAAAAATAGTGTCTTAAAATAGGCTCCACCTATAAAAAAATGGCTGTAAGCATTTCACCTTTACTATATTTACCTTTTTTGCTATTTGAACTGTCTGTGTGGTTGACTAACAAAAGCAAGTTTGTGTATTTTTTTAACTCCCAGCAGCATGGCACAGCTGGGGAGGAGGCAGCTGTATTCCAGTGTCACTTGCAGTTTCAGCAAAATTGTCAGCTAAATCCCAATTCCTGAATCTTTGTCAGTGGAGAATTGTAATAGAGCATGAAGTAGAAAAGACACATATTGACTTTTTAGGTGCAAGGCAGAAGCAGAGGCTTTAAAATGTTTATACTGAATCAGGGTATAGGTAAAGGTTGTATTTGTTTGAGTGCAAGGTAGTATTTCTATTAATTTGTCACTGCCTGATCAATAGGGCAGTCTTTAGGTGTGACCTAATTTCCTGACCACAAGGTAGTGTAATCTAAGTAAACTCACTGCATCTATTTCTTCTGCTGTTGTAACCTAACTCTGATGTGCTTGGTAGGATGGAATCCAAACCAAAATGATTCTTGGCTATTTTCTCCTCTAAACTCTTACACCAGTGTTAATTAATAATAGCTAAGAATTTGGGTAAGCAGCACATTATTTGTTAAATATCTAATAATGACTGTTTAAAGAAATGCCACTGTGGTTGCATAAATAAACATTTTGCAGTAATTATCTGATTCTAGTAAAACCTAATGGAGCGTTCAAAGCCTCAAACAGCTTACTGTGAAATTAAATTTGCTCTAATCAGCCCAGAGTAGGGAAGCATCAGAGATCTCCACACAAGTCCAACAGGCTCATATTACAGAGAAACCAGTGGGCTGTCAGGAGCAACTGTTTAATCTTCAGCAAGTATATATTTATTTGTATTTTAGACCATGTTCTCTAGTCTAGTCTACTGTTGAATTTAGAAATCTGATTAGCAGATCAATATCTCTGAATATTAAAATCTTGGAGATGTAATTAGCTAAACAATTTTCTCAGATCTTACATTTATTATACAAGTACTAGAGACAGTACTAAAAATCTAGTATAAGTACTGGATCTTTTTATGAAGGGTTTTTTAATTAAGTTTGGTTTTGGTACTGTAGCGTAGAGGGGTTTTTTTTCTGTTTGTGATGATTTCATCAGAAGTACAGACCCAAAGGCAGTGGTGGCCTGTGCTTGCTGTGACAGCTCTGTGTTGCTGGGAGATGAGCAAGGATAAGAGCAGAGTTGAGCTTAAATGAAGGATAATACTTATTTTCACAGCAGAACATGGAGCAGTAAATGCCATGAATTAGGTTGTTCTGGGCACCTGTGTGGCTGGCACTCAGAAAAATGTCAGCATTTGGAGTCATTATATTTAATGTCATGCACTGAAACCAGGAGCAGTTGATCCTCTAATAGGCTTCCTTGTTCAGTTGGGGATTTTGTAATTGCTTTAATGTAATAATTGTTCATTATTAGCTTAAACTAGAGTTAAAATTCCTTCTTGTTTTAATGCCCAAAGTTATATAATAAAAATAATTTGTATTTTCATGTAGGAAAATTTTTGTGTGATCATTTTTTGAATCTCAGATTATTACTTTTTTTTAATGTACTGAAAAAGTCACTTACAACTGAGACAAATGAGTATTCCAGATTCTGCTTTTCACTGGAACTAATGAAATGAGGTTCTTTGTAAGTTAGACTGAGTAGTCAGTTGGTTTGTTCAGGAGTGAATATAGTCATATTTACATTATTTTTAACTGCATATTTTTTTGTTCATCATAAAATTGTCTTCAGGCTATTTGAAGATTAGAAATATATATGTCTAAAGAAGAGGAGACATTTTAGCTATTACAGCACAGACTAAAGCAAAAAAACCTGTTTCAGAACATGACCATAATGGTTTATTAAAATGGATCAGCTTATTCCTGCACATAATAATTTGGAATGACACAGTGTGTTGCATTAGTTCATTACGGCAGACACCAGAGGGGAAGCTTTAAGTTTAAAGCAAGAAACAATGAAGAGCACTGGTAAGACTGAACTGGGTGGCCAGAGAGGTTTCCTTTCCATGCAGCGCCCTGTCCATTATCACATTTTTGTAGCATCCTAGGACAGAAAAGAACGTGGAGACCCTCGTGTTTGGTTCCACTCAGGGCCCACGAGAGAGTCACTTTTATGGGATGATCAATGGTAAAGAGATGAGTAAGGGAAGAGCCTGGCCCTGGCAGTCAGGAGGAGTCACCCGTATTGATGGGATGGAGAAGGGCAGGAAAGAAGGCAGCACCGTGAGGAACAGTGTCAGAGCTCTGGGGTGGAGAAGCTTCATCTGCATCAGTGCTCTGAAGAGATGCTGTGGGTTGGTGTTTTGAAAAATGGCAAGATTGGAGCTCAGATTTTTATGTTAATGCACAGCAATCAGATGCAGTTGCAGAAGGAGCCTGGCAGGTACAATGCGGTGTTGATGATACCATTGGGTTTGGACCTGTGATGTCTTCCAAGTGACGGTGGCACCAGTGGGGCTGTCCCTGGGGAGGGGTCAGCAGACAGGGACAATGGATCTTCCTTGTAGTCCTCTTTAATTTGGAGCCAACAGCCAGGTATCCAAGACAAGAGCAGAGATGAAAGGCAGTCCTAGTTTGACAGGAGGAGGCTGCTTTCCCACAGAGATGGAGGTAACAGTTACATTTCCTCCAGTGCAGCTAAAACAGAGCGTGTTTGAGGATAGCCTTGGCCCCCCTCCTCCCTAGAAATTTAGGGGAGAGTGCTAGGGGAGGTCCTTTAAATGGGGGAGTAGGGCAACTGCAGATAGTCATGAAAACACAGGAAACAGGACAAATGTCTCAAGACTCAAAATAGTTAGACTTTGATTTAAGCAATTGTGATGCAGTGTAAGGCCCAGGAAAATACACAAATCTATCTGTTGTTGTTTTTTAACAATCATGTTATTGCTTTCAACAATAATTAGTTGTCTTTTGATGTCAGAGTACTTCTGGTATCATCATAAATTACAGAAGGAATGGGCCCAGTGTTTTTCTAAATATTGTTTTCATAGCTGGTGTTTTGACATTTTCTATTTTGCTTTTATCAAATGTAGGTACTATTTCTATTTGGTATTTTGTATAGTATTTTTGTCTGCAATGTATGCAGTCTCTTGGGTTAAATGTTGAACAGATTGCAGTTGTCATATCAGGGCCTTTCAAGAGTGTTGCTGGCATAAAACTTGATTTTTCTTTTTTTTCTTCCTCAAACTGAAAATTTGTGCTTTCCATTAAAAACAACATGTTTGCAGCTCCTCTAAGTTTGGGACACTCAAGATACATTAAAATACTGAGACCGAGTGATGAGAAATCCAGGAAATGATTGTGCCACATTTTTGCATATTGTTAATTATTTGAAGATGTTTGAGCTAAAGGCTTCTCTTGCCTTGGGGGGAGTACTTAGACTTCACCTAACACCAAGCCAGGGATGCCTGGGGGTACCACCTCATAATGCCATCATAATCCCCCCACTTCCCCCTCCTGATTCATATCAGTAGAAAAACTGGTGCTATTGTTAATTAATTGATAATTTTTCATTTGGAATACTTCTGGAGGAAAAGTTACAGTGTTGTTGGGGGTTGCTGTATGGGAAGGATTGTGTTATAGAAAAATTGCCATCAGCATTGCAGATACAGCTTGGGGGAAACAATGCTCTAAGTTGTTTTTAATAGCTGGTGCCTTACGAAAACTAAACCCAACCCAATCTTAGAGTGGTGCACCCTTCTGTGGAATACCAAAGGAAATTGTAACTAAGGATTAGTACCTAAAGGATTATTTCTTTGGCAGAATAATCTGTAATTCTGCTGACTGAAGACTGCTTTAGCAAAATGCTGTAAAATCTGCTCTTTCAGTGTGTGGAGAAGGCTGGTTGTCTTGGTTCCTTTAAGCAGTGCAGGACAGAACTCTGGAGCTGTTGAGGCAAACAGGGATACACAACAGAAAAAACCAGGCATGGTGACATTGCACCTTCCTGCTGCTGTTCACATCACTCAGATTTCAAAAATGATAGGCGGGAAGCTGGAAAATTGCACGCAACTGCACCCGCAACAGTTCTCACTTTCATATTTTTCATAAAAGCCAAGCTGCCCTTTATGGGCTATTAATTTGCGAAATAATTTATCTCAGGGCAAGACTTTATTTACACAACCTAGCATAAAGACAGAAAATTGTGGCCTGGAATTTAAAAATGTCACTGCAGATGATGTGAGGATAAACATCACAGAAATTTATTTCAGTTGCATCTACCCTAGCACTTCACGAATAATTTTTTCATATTGCCTTTTGGCACTATATTATTTTACTGTTCACCTACAACAAAGCTCCCTCTAAGCCAAAGAAATACATGTCCATCAAACAGAAACATTCTTCATAAAAATTGGAATAATTAGATATTATAGCTCTGTGCGTGAGAGAGATTAAAAGAATATTTTTTATGCTGTGGCAGGGACCACTTTAATTTTCCAGGGGCTTCCTTCTTTACCACTGTCTTTGTCTTCTTTACCTGTTCCTTACCTCATATGTAAAGTCAGGGAGGTGCCTCAGGAGAGCTCCTTGTAGCACACATTGTGTGTTGTGGTGGAGCAGCTCAGGGCCAGTGGGACATCTCAGCCTTTCCTCTCCAGCACTGCACCAAGAGGTCCTGAGACATTCCTCCAATTTTTCCCACTTTTATCTCTGTGGGATTCTCTTCTTTTGAAGTTGTTTTGACCTTCTGCCAAAAAGATCAAGCCAAGATGTAGTTGTTCTAAATCAATCTCTCCTTAGTAGGATTTCCTAGGCTCTTGGGCTGAGACCTTGTTTTCCATTTTGAGCAATCTGTTTTCTGCAGTAAACACTGAATATGTTTCTCTGTTGCTGTAGAAATAATATTTCATTAAATGAGGGAATCAGTGCCCTGCTGTCGACAAATCTAATCTAAGTGTTAGTCTCTAGAGCTTGAATTCCACCACTGGGAAGAGGTATACATAATTCTGCAAATTATGTCTGTAACTTTTGCATAAATGTCTTTATACTCTGCAACTGTTAGCTAAATTTCCCAAAGTGATAGCATGGAGTTTAACATGGTGTAATGTGTTTACATGGATCTGAATAGAGCCTTCCCCCCCTTGCATTTCTCCGCCTTCCTCCCTTAGATATTTTCATATTTAGAGCTTGAAATTTCCGACTCTTTCCATAGGAAAATGGGAAGTGTCAGTAAAAGCAGCACTCCCAGCCAGGTTCCTTACCCTGTGGACAACAGTGTGCCAGGTTTATTTGAATTTTTGGTTTTCTTTTTTAAAATTCAGCATCTCCAAGTAGTGTAGGTGTTACTTGCCCTGGTTTTTTTCTGGGATTAACAAGAATAGCCTAAACTGACCATTAATATACCCCAAAAAGTGATCTGCTCTCCACTAGTTTCTAGACTCCCCTGGCTATTGTATGCCCAGTATTTGTCAAGTTACTCAAAGATTTTCCTACAATGGCTTTCTACCCTCTGCAGCAGTTAAACCCAAGAGAGCTGTGGATTTTGACTTAATGCACCTCATATTAATGTTCTTACATTTAGCCACAATTTATACCTAATAGGGGTTTTTTCTCAGTATTTTTATAAAGCTGTAGAATTCTGGTAGCAGCAATAAGGTGGTACTAAAGCCTGTAGCTGTAGGGTATGTAAAATAAAATATTTGTTAATAAGGCTCAGTGTTTGTCAACATATTCATCATGAGTAATTTGAAGAAGTTGTAAAAATCCCTTTTATCTCATAAAATACAGGAATTGCAATACAGGAACCCATTTATGCATTTCTGTGTATAAGGTATGTGTGTAGTTAGGAAAGTAAAACACGATTTAAAAGTACACAATGATTGATTGGCACAGACCTGTGTGCAAGTGTATGTTAGAAACCTGAATTCAGAGTTCTTGTAAAAAACCTGTTACAGCTTTTGGTTAAAAAATGGAGTTACTATTTGTGAAATGGGCCCATGCTAGATATGTGTTATGTATTGCAGGACAAAGCCAATTCATACATGTTTATTTAATTAATAATAATCATATTAATGGCCTCTAGTTAAAGATTAGTCGTTAGAAAACATAGGAAAACCTCGGTAATCATTAGAGGAAAATACCTACCCTTTTAAAACTTCCTTTCTAAATTACTCATGATGAATA
>VYZP01038868.1:0-11354 GCA_013400635.1 Hypocryptadius cinnamomeus | reverse complement strand
CACTGACCTAGTAGCTTTGTGTTTTCCTGTGGCACCCTATTTATGCCCACAGGACTGTATCATTTTGGAAACTAAGCACTTAATTTGGAAAATAATTAAAACTGAAAGAAATCATCTGAGTCAGAAGTCAAGAGTCATGAACTAGTGGTATCTTTGGTAAATTCCCATATTGCCTCAGTATTGCTTGTAAATTTCGCTATTAAGAAATTTAATTCCATCATTTGGATTCCAGAGGAAGATATACATAGGTTGCATCTTTTGTGGAAGTGAAATAGGCCACATGAGAAGGACAGGATGTAAATGTAAAGTCACACTTCTTGGAATAAACTGTGTAGACAAGCCTCTAAAGATAGATTAATCTTTGAAATTACAACCTGAAAAAGCTATCAGCAGATCACAGCCCAGCTCTGTAGGGCCATTTAGAAATACTTAGCACAATCTGTCTGCTGAAGAGTCTTTAACACTACACTTCCTTTTACTCCTTTCCTTGTTTTTAGACTGCCAGTATTAGGACAGGAATCGTTTTGTGAGAGGGTATAAAATAGAATTCAGCATACATACAGGCAATATACAGGCATAGAGAAGAGTATGAGACTGGGGAGAAGATTCAAGAAATACTGCATCCAGCTCTGGCAACCACAGTTCAAAAGAACAGTGAGAAATTGAATGAGTGTACAGAAAAATGCTCCTAAGACAGAAGCTGTAGAGCAGAATAGAGAACTAAGGTGCAATGAAGAATTTGTGTTCTGTGGAACACAGTACAAGTCAGACTAGATACATAGAACAGTGCATCCTGAACTTCAGCTAAATGATCCTTCTTCAGAAGAATCAATTTGTATTTGATGAGTATTAAACTTTTTTTTTTCAGTTGATTAATAAATTACCAGAAGAAATTTGGAATTTAAAAGTCACTGAAATAGATTATGGAATTTGTAAAAATGAAAACAGAAGTAGTCTGAATATGGAAAGATAAGATGGAAAACATACAAGTACACTTTTCTCACATATGTGAAGAAAGAAACACAATGGAGAAAAAACCAAACTAAAGCCATATACAAATATTCAAGGTATTTTTTAGCCATAGAAGATTGCTCTTGTAGAAGCAATGTAGAAAACAATTTATGGACTTTTCTTAAAAAAGATGGAAGCTGAGTAAAAGGATGAGAAACTGAGATGTATGGACTTCTCTTATTCAACGATTTATATTGACATTTTTAATTGCTGTCCCCAGATGCTGGAGAAAAAAAAAAATCAAAAACCCAAATGAAAAAGCTTCCCTTTGTCCCTTCATTTTCCTTTGTAATTCCTCACTTACAGTTTTGTCCTGGTAAGTGTGTTTCTCATGTGAAACCAGTTGCACAGAGATGATCAGAGAATAGCTCTTAACAGTTCCTAGTTCCAAGAATCCAGGCTCATTTCTGTTTAGTAAACAGCGTCTGGGGTCTGCAGGGGTAGAAACACTCAGACATCTGTTTTTTTTGAAATGGAAAAATGAAGCGTGAGGAAATAATGAAGTACAGACTTCCTTAATAGCTGGGAGCAGCAGGACGTTCCAGCATCACTAACTCTTTCATTAACCTGCCGGTTCACTCCCACAGACATTCCCATGTCTGTGACTCAAATCCATTTTTCTCATTAGTCTACTTGTTTCAAGAGTTGCTATTGAGATTTAACAGTAGGTTTCATACAAAAATAAAGACACCAAACAAGCAAGTAATTGTACACATGGGTTTGAACAGAGAACAGCAAAAAGAACTGAGTATTTGGATGAATGAAACTTTCCGTGCTATTAACAACCAGGCAAAATTTCAGTTAGTACGCTGAGGCTTATTAGATCAAAACCTTAGTGGGTAAAAAGGGGGAGAAAGGGTCTCTAATTACAGCTGAATACAATACAGCCTCCTCTGCAATCTCCATTCTGAAGCAACTCGAATGCTAGAGTAAACTAAACTACTTTTGTGAGGCTTCAGAAAGTATAGTTTGTTTCTGTCCCTGGCAATGATTAACTGATGGATCTACCCATTCTAGAAGCACTAAAGCTTTAGCAACAGATGACACCCCAAGGGCAGCTATTGTTCTATTAACTCTAAGAAGGCAGCAGTCCCTTAGCTCTAAATATTGCCATTGCTGCAGACTAGCTCAGCAACACAGATACTTTGTACTTCAGTCACAATTCAGCAAAAGTGAGACTTCTCATCTACTCAGATTTTTTTTTACTGCTCAGAACATTTATTGAGCAGAGATAACTTGTTTCTAAAAGCCTGTCTTCTACTGGTAATACAAAATCATGTTTATAAGAAAAAAAATATCAATGAGGCATATATGAAGACTAACAAAGCCTGCCAGATCTCCACCCACTAAAACAGTAGATACAAAACTCTTAAAAATATTTTGTTACTACTATTAAAATTGTGAAATGGAAAAATACCCATTCAAGGCAATTGTGTTGAGCACAGAAAGTGAAAAAGTGTACAGGATAAGTAGGAAATAAAGTAACTACAAAATAATACCATGTGCTTAGCAGTTGAGTAGACACACTAAACACTGCATAAGAAAAGGTGTTAAGAATAACAAAACAACCCCCCTACTTAAGTAAATCATCACATACGTGCAGAAGGAATTGATTGTGTCCCTGTAATTAAGTTAATTGGTTGATTGCAAATATCAGTGTACCAAACCACCTGTTTCATCTACAAAGGGCATGTGGCAGACATGAAAGCAATGTTTTTGCTTCTACATTTCTGCCTGAAGAACTGGAAGCTTTAAGGTTTGATTTGCTTCAAGTTATTCACATCAAATTTCTCTTCCAGGAGAAATAATTTTGTTTTCATCAGCTGGATAGTTAGCTAAACATTCTGACACAGGTCATAAACACCAGTTAGTTCCTCATTCATCTAGCACTAAAATGAAAATACACATGGGTGATCATGCATGAAATGTTAGTTAACAATTATATTAAAAGACTGACAAAGTGGTGAAAGCTATGCCTCAGAATTAGACGCTTTAAATCCTCCTGAAATTTACCTACAATATAAAATCTACAAGCACTGGGTGATTTCACATAAAGCGTTTACTGTGCACATGGTGAAGTGTCATGTAAATATGATCTAAAACTAGAATCAACTTCGTGATTTTTTTTTTCCTTTGCTCTGTACAATCCTCTGCTTTTTGATTTCAAAAGCTGAGCATCCAATTGTGGAAAAAAAAAGTCAGAAATTCAAAATTAGGGAATATAGAGGCAAAATAAAAATATTAAGTCTCAGGTAGTAATAAAAAAAACAAACAACAAAGTCTCAGGTAGTAATACACACAGCCAAGCACTTTGAAGCAAGTATCTCCACTATTAAAAAATAACAAAACAACCCACCCAGAACACCCAAACTCTTTCTTTCCTTCTGGCTCTAGGATATTCTTGTTACTCTTGACTGCACAGTTTGAGTTTCAGTCTGTTGAGAAAAGCCCACCAGCAAGAATCTTACAGGAAGAAGAATTTGGTTTGAATATACGGAGAAGTTAGGGTTTATTTCCTGGCTGAAAGATTCACCATCTACAAAACCTGAGTGCTGTCCCATAGGTTTGCCATGCTATTGAATTAAAGTAAAATAACCATGCTACTTTGTGCTCCAATGTTAATTCCTCTTTTTTTTTTTTTTTAGCACACCTGAGGAGTTTTATACTTCAAGCCTCAAAGTACAATGGAGAAACAGAAGTGTGAGGATAAAGAACTTCCTCCTAAATTGAGAATAATCTGGATAAATACAGAAACAAGTAAGTGTCAGCTGGAAACTGCAGTCTTTCTTGACCACAGGCTGTACGTGGCATGTAGGCATCTAGATCTTACAGCATATAAGAGCCTCGTGACTTTGGTCTCATTTTTCACTTTTCTCCTGTAAATATTGTGCTCATTTGCATTGCCAACAATTCCAGATATTTTATGGTAAGTGATTACTGAGTATGCAAACCAAATCACCCCCACAGTCAAACCTTTACACAAGGCAACTTCAAAAGATAGTATCAGTTTGGGGTTGAAAACTGCTGGGGATAGAATAAACAAAACATAAAATGGGACATTGAACAAGACATCATGAAAAAGTGATAGCAGTCAAGATACAGTTTTGACACAAGCTTGGTAAAGTCCCAAACTTGAAAGACTTGAGAAGAATAAAGACACCAGTGTGGAAGTAGGCACTGTGTTTCAGAAGGGAACCAAATTATGATATAAATCCTCCAAATCCCAAGTTATATTTCTGGTCCAACTTTCAAGAACTATAGAATTTTACCTCCTAACACACATCGGAAACCATCCCCACGATAACCTGCCTTGCAGTGGCAGCTGAAGGACCCAGGAGTGTTGTAGCAGAAAGCATCTGGATGGCAGTGGCCCTGCTGACATTCATCTACATCTGTAAAAGAAAAGATCAATCTCAGGTGACTGCTCCTTCTGATGGACAAGTCAGAATGATGAAATAAAGTACAAACCTGTCACATTTTCAGACTCCTATTTTAGGATATTTGATTAGACATACAGACAGTTCTTTGGAAATACATCTAGTACAGAAATGCAAGGGAGATAAAAAAAGGAGCTGAAGAAGGGGAAGCATGCCTGTGTTTTAGGTTCTCTGTCTCAGCAAATCCAAGGATTCTCCTATTCCAAAGGGTAATAGACGTTATTGAATCACACAGTATTTTAGACATATATGTCCATATTTCCTGAAGAAATGACTTCACATAGCAAGAGAAGTAGGATTTGGCTAGCTATGTTTCCAACACGTAACTAGGTAAAGCTCCCCCACTGCACTCAGATTGACATGAAACAGAATGCAAATGTTTTTTTTGTACATAATCATAGCATTTTGTTTCACCACCTTAGTAATTTAAACCAATACAGTGCAAACAGTTGCAGCAGACAAAGGTCTGCAGCTGCAACTACTGCAATTCCTGCAGCTATCTCATCTTGGACATTCTATGAATCAAACATTGAAGAGTAAATTCAAAAGCGAGAGGAGGAAAAGAGAAATGCTTAATAAAAATTCCTGCCTGGGGGACTCAGACTGTGAAATTTCCTACTTGAAATGACAAGTAGGTATAGGACACGACAAAGACCAGCCCAGTAGTGCAATGCAGAGTATAAAAGCCCCACAACAAACGGTGCTACCCACCCTCACAGGCTCGCCCGTCTCCGGAGAAGCCAGGGAGGCAGGTGCAGATGTAGGCGGACCCTCCGGTGTACACACACTGAGCACGCTGAGGAATGTCACAGTTGTGTGTGCCTCTCTGGCAGTGGTTTACCTCGTGCTCCACAGCTGCAGGTTAAACGTGTAAGAGAGCAGGTGAAAATCTGAACTTTCCTTCACAAATTCTAAGCCTCATAGTAAGTTCGTACGAGAGAACAACATCTGTGAAAGATTACAAAAGAGAAAGGAAACAAGGAACTGAGGGTTTTTTGGTTTGGGGATTGGGATTTCTTTTTTTCTTTTCTTCTGGAATCTCCCCTTTCAGTGGTGTTAAATCTTATTAGTGTTTTACAATGAATTGACTGTTCCTCATCACCTCACAGATGCTTGTTAATATAGAATGGGGCAGAAAGTCTACCATAGTGACAGATCCTAATATCCATATCAGCTTTGGTTGTGAAAAGGAGTCCTGAATGAAGAAATGTAAAGCATCTCACAGAGCTACCTCACATGTTAGCTAAGTGGCCAGTTCACTGCACTGGGAATTCTTTAGATGACCTGCTACACTAACCTAGTACTGACCCAGGGCTGCTGTCACTCGGCAACATATAGGAGCTGTGACTCACTCAGTGGGAGATAAACACATCTGTCAACTACTGGAGAAATCTGGGACCAGACCTGCAGCTTTTCATCTCTCATGTTGACAGCTGAAGGCACTGCACTACGTTGCACATAAATTGTTTCAGGAAGTTTCTGGAGCTCTGCCTATACTTACCTATTACATCAGAGAACAGGGAAGGAAACTATGGTACTTGAAATAGGAAGAGGTAAAACACTACAAAAAATTTGGGCCTGAAAATAGGGTGTGCAGTGTGTACATCTAGGAACATAGTTCCAGCTGCTCTAACAGAGGCTGCTGTAACACTAAAGGCTGTCTTTACACAATTATGACAAGGATTTGACAGGGGGCCAAGACAAGAGTCTGCAATGTTTATTTCATCACAGCACACAGATGGAAACTACCACAGTGTCAGCAGGGAAATAACAAAAAATCTTCTATCTGAGCCATATCTGAAAACACTATTTTTTTCTGTTTCTCTGGAGGAAATGACATCATTGTTAGAATCATTAATATCTTTATTTGATGAAGCAAGTTTCAGATCAAAAATAAATTAATTAAAAACAATATTATAAATACATAAGGTAAGAGTTGGAGCTCAAAGAAGCTCCAAGTCTTTCTGTTTCTCATCCTACAGATAGGAGGACAAGATTTATTTACAACTCTCTTATAAAGCTACTCAGTGAATGACACAGCTGGTATGAAAAAAAGTGCTGGTTCCAAAGGAGCTGAGTCAGAACTGGTATCCCAGAGCAACTTGCAAAAGCACAGAGGGTTGCTGTTGCCCCTTCTGGGGTTCAAATTCTTGGTAGGTTATAAGACCCTCTAATATGAAAAGATTACCATGACATTTCTTTTCAATCTGTTGGGAAACTAGGGTTTATCTTCCCTCTCTTCAGCCTTAAAAATGCAATTTGTTTTTGGTTGAAGGAAGGGATCAAACTGAAATCCTTCAAGCTGGGCAAGGAATTACTTAGCACTTGCTAAAAGTGGAACATCAGCTTCATGGGAAAGTGGTAGAGTGAAGCTGGTGAGGTCATGGCTGGAGGGAAGAATGTTCCCTTTCAGGTCCAAGTCACAAAAGTTCAGTGTTGGACATAATGGAAGGAACATAAAGCTGCTCTTCCACATCTCACCCTATCCCTTCCAGTGGCCTTGGTAGAAGGAGCTGCTTTTTGTGACTATTCTACACAAAGAGACTTAGGGTGCACTGTGACTTAGGGAACAGACATCAATTGTAATTCTTACTGGAGCAGAGAAATTTGGCTCGTGACAGAGTGTAATACACAGCATGCAAAGTCACAAACTCAAGGAAAGTAATGCAACTGTCTGCTGTAAGATGAAGGCTCCTCACTCTTTGCTGAAGAACAGTCTTAGTTATAATGAGCAATCATCTGGATGCATTAGCTGATCAAAGGGTAGCTAAACTTCCACCACAAAGCTGTCACAGCAGAAGCAAAAAAAATCCTCAGCTGTTATCACTTTTTTCCAAAAGAAAGAGGAACTTCCAGCCATACTGGAAATATAAGGCTTCCAGCCATACTGGAAGAGTGTGTATAGGTTTTGTTGGTACAGAATTACTGTCAGGTTGCAAAGATAAAAATTCTAACAAGGAAAAAAAAGAAATCTTATCTCCATCCTATTCTGGCAGTTGCAGCTCTAGAGGTGGAGTAATTATTCCTTTTTTGTTATTTGTCATTATCCCTCTTCTATCTACCATTTGTGGATTCCTTTTTCCAAAAGGAATTTCTACAGCTTTAGTGAAAAATGGCACAAAGAGGAGCAAGAAAAGATATCCTTTGTTTGGACAACCTTAGTCTAGCAAATACAGATTAACTCAGGCTTCCTCCAGAAAAAAGTTTTTAAATTACAGAAAAATAAACTAGTTCAACTAGTTCAACTGAATTTGATATTTAATGGTCCATTAAAAATGAGCTAAGAGCCAAATCACAAAGATTTTAACAGTGAAGTGATCTGCAGGTACAACTCCTTTTCATCATGATAAATTACCACTTCAGAATAAGACTGCAATAGCCAAGACACACTAGTTTAGAGCTGTGCACTATCCTGTCCAAGGGATGAATTTGTAATTGAAGTCTCATCTGTTAAATTGAACTCTGGATTAGACATAAGAAGCAAAACACAAACTCCCAAAAAGTCAAAAACACAGCACTTAGAAAATGCAGAAAAACCCTGTAATCATGAGCTGCAGCACAAACTCCTGAGCTTCACTCACACTAGAAATCAGCACAGATCATGAAGCAGTGTTTTCTATCCCTGTGAGATGGATCACAGCCCAAAGGCTGGTGGGAAATGCTTTTCAGAAACATGAAACTCACCAACACAAGTCCGCCCATCTGCTGCAAACTGGTATCCCCCAACACACTCGCAGCGGTAGGTTCCCGGCTGGTTGTTGCAGTCTGCATTGCTGCCACACAGCCCTGGCTGCTCTGAACATTCATCAATATCTAGGGTATTAAAAGGATCTTGGTTATTATAAAAATGCATTTGATATGGATGCCAGAAAAACAGAAACTTGGGAACTCTAGATTAATAGCAGCCTTCTGTACTTAGGCCACTGCTTGGACAGACCATACCTCTTTAGAGATATTAATAACCTCAAAATAAGTTTTGAGGTAACTGTGCCCTTAGCTAATCTGCACCAAAAAGAAGAAAACAAACCAGAAGAAGTTCTATAATGGGTAATAAGGGAATGCCACGGGAAATTGCAGAAGAAAGAGAAGCCAAAGAAAATGCAGCCTTAGGTGACTAGAAGCAATAACTACTGGGGGAGCATGAACTCTAGGAAAGGCTTTCTTCCCCTTTCATTATCCATAGACATCTCTAATCCACTGCTGCCCAACTCACAGCATCAGAGGACTGGAAGGGACAGTGTGATGCCATTGTTTTCATTTGCAATCTGATTAAAGGGTTGGAGTGGAAGGAGAGTTGTGCTTTGGGTTTTAAAAGCCCCCAAACTTTTTTACTTAATAGGGATGACACATTTCATTAACACACATTTTCACCTCCTGAAAATAAGTATTAGTGCTGTGATTTGATTGCAAGGAAAAACCCAAATAGATTAGGAATACAGAGCTAGACAGAACTGGGAAATATGAGTCTTTTGGAACAGAAATGGATTTTCAAAGTAGATAATGAAAAAGATTATTCCAATGAATTGCACATATCTGTGCTCTGTCTGCATGTGCATTTCCTATTTCTCATTTCCCTTGAGAACTTTTAACCTAGTTGACTCATTTTAACCAGAACTAGCATTATAGTAAATTTCTCACAACTAAGTTCCCACATGTTTTATAAAAAGACAAACTGGGTGGGAAAGATGCTTTGCAAGATAAGAAAACATACTCTTAAAGACAGTCAAACTTGCTTACTTTGATTATTGAGATAATCAAACCCAGCAACCCTCTAACCTTAAAACCAGCCTCTCAGGGTGGCTCATTTTGCTGGAATGGCTAGTCCTGAGGGTCAATACACCCCAAGGAAAATAAATTCTACATTAGTTTTCATTTTGCAATGTACTGAAGTCCTCTGATACCGTAACAAACGGTTCCATCTCCACGGAAGCCAATCGAACATTCACAGAAGAAACGATTCCCAGTTCCCGGACGGCACACAGCATTGGTGTCGCAGTTATGAGTGCCAGTGTAGCAAGGATTCCGGTTAATATCAGCAGAACCATCTGGCAAGAGAGACCATATTTAGCCTTGTTGACTCTGTCCAAGTAATAGCATCCAGTTAAGGCCAGGAAGGAGGTTGCTCCTAACACACATTAAACAAGGAAACACATTTTTTGCATCAGGAAGAAAGGGCCTTGCAGGTGATATTTTAGATATGTATTTAATAGCACTTGCATTCCTTGCTACTTGTACAAAGGACTTCTGAGTTAAAAAAGAGCCACAAAAACCTGTCTAAAGAACAAGACAAAGAAAATTAATTTTCCAGTCACTGACACAAGACTCAAAACATGATTCCTAGCAGCTTGGTTTATTCATTTAATTAGCAGAACTTTATTTTGTAACAAACAAAAGTGAGCACAGCCTGGTTTTATACTCATTTGGTGTGCATTTTCAAATTGTCTCTTTGCTTTCTTTCTGATATTAGTGCAAGCTTGGATACCTCATCCAAAAAAATACCTTTTATAAGCAGCCTACAATTCAAAGCATAAAATGCTTCAAATGTTTCAAGATAAATTATAGAAACTCATCCATGGTAAATCTCACTCCCCTCTTTTGCTCTCTTCTCTGACAATGCCCTCCCCCCAAAAAATAATAGAGCAATTACAAATTAGGTAAAGATAAACAACATACTCCATGCATCCAAGTGGGAATAGATTCAAGGTGGTGTATTGAGAGTATTTCAAGTAATTAGACACAAACCCCAGTGAATTTCAAGAACAGAGCACCACTTAAGTACTCTTTCTCAAGTGAAAATACTAATTTTCAACAATTCCATTTCTCTCCTTCACTGGTGGATCAGGACTGCTAACAAATAATGAAATTAATTCATTTAACTCATGAACACCCAGCCAGGGCAAGCTAAAAAAAATGGATGACTGCCCTTAATTGCTTACAAAAAAGAAAAAGCAAAATTTGCAATTGATACATACCACTGATGGGGCCGATGGAATTGCTCATGGCGTATCGCAGGATCTGCTCGTCTCTGTTGTACAGGACAAACACACTGTCCACTGAGAGCTGCTGAGTGGCAGGAGCAGAATGGTGGGACTCATCGTGCATGCATTCATCAAAGGAGATGGTCTGGCGCCACTGATAGGCACCCGTGTACGTGGAAGCCACTCCATCCCTTTCTGGCTCTGTCACCGTGTACTCCCTCGAGGACGATGAAGTGATCACTGTGATATGACAGCAAACATGCTGATCAGAGCAGGGACCAAAAACACCCTGTCAAATGCTATCTGTACACTTGGGATGCAGTCTGTGTAGTGCAAATGGGAATTTCAAAGGCTAGAGGCTGTGAAAGTGGATGTATTTCCATACAAAGGAACAAGCACTTAAGTACACTTACTATTTTCTCAGGTATCACAGAATTTATTTCAGAAATTAGTAATTCGATTTATTCTGACATATTTACTTTCTGGATTTCCAAATAACGAAAATTCAACTCAGCAAACTCAGAGGTTCCTTTAGGTTCCTTTTTAGATCTCCAAGCTAAGGACAACAGTCATCTCACCAGCCTAAACTACACCCACTTTTAGTTCATTGTAGGCTATTAGCCTTGGATTTTAACAGAGCCCTGAAGAAGCTGCATGTCTGAGACCTCCTGTACGCTCCACAACAGTTTTCTGTATTGTGAAAAATGGTGAACAAAACTCTTCAAAAAGATCTGGGTTTGTGGATCCTCCCACCAACAGAAAGGTCCTCAGTACACCACTATTCTTTGTTTGGAGACCAGAACACACCTATATCCACCCACTTGCAGCAGCTGGCTAAAGCTGGATTTCTGCTAAGTCCATTAGATACGCTATAGGACAGCAGAACTGCAGCTGTTTGAGTCCTGGTAAATCAAATCCAGCCTGAAGA
>VYZP01038862.1:34861-57329 GCA_013400635.1 Hypocryptadius cinnamomeus | reverse complement strand
TTATATATTATGTAATATTAATTCTATGTAAATATTACTTTTATGTGATCAAGGCAGGACCTGCCAGTCTATAACTCTGTATCCTGCCTCACCTTCACTCTTGACATGACCCCTCCTTGATTTTGTTTCATGCTTTGATGAGCAAACTCCTCAGGACTTGTTCAGGCTGCTGGGTCCTTGTTACTTAACAGCTTGATGAAGTTTAATTAGCAGTGAAATTGCTGTGCTTGTTTGTGTGCCCACTCTGCTGCTCCCTTTTGGCCCCTGGGTTCTGTAAAAGCTCAGCTTTGCACACCCAGTGCCTATCACTGAAATCATTACATAAAAACTGGATTTCTCCAAGCTTTGTGGTGAGTTCAGCCTTGGAAATACAGCTGAGATGCAAACCACTCTTCCTGATAATTTTGCTGATATTGCAAAGGTTTTTGTTAAAACCACAACTTTTTCCAGGGAAAAGATTTACTGCTTGTTTCAGCTCAGCTTTTGGGAGCTCTTTAATCTGCAGTAGTTCTGCATTTAGGGCAGGCCAGCTGGCAGAAGTGCACATGGTCACTCAGAGTGTCCCATCCCTGCTCTGCTGGGTGGCACAATTCCTTTTTTCACCAATAAACACTGATAACCACCAGTAAAGCAGTGACACCTTCACCAGGCTCTTTGTACATCTGCTCACAGCCACAGCAATTTTAGAAATGTTTGAGGGGATGTTCTAAGCACCAAGTTATCCTTTAAAAAAAAATCTTCTGTATTTGGTTAAGAAGTTGGTTTTTTTTAGATCAATGGAGATGAGCAGCTTTCCCAGGCTGTTTCAGGATATTTGTTTATTAAAACCTGGTGTTGCTCAGTTCCAGAGACAGGGAGAGTTGGGAATGGTTAATTAGCAGGGAAAGCTGACATAATGATCCCTATCTTCTGAACAAATACACACTTATGGTCCTATAAAACTTCTCTACGTGTCTGAACTCACTGGGAGGGCACAGCCTGAAACAGAAATGTTTCATTTGTTAAACCCCAGCCAGAGGCTTAGGGAGCAGCTTTGTGTGTTATATCTCTGTGTTAGTAGAGCTTAATTTTTTAGTGTTTAGTTTAGAATCAGACCCTTAAGGATGGGGTTTAGGCCAGGATTCTGCTCCATTAGCATCCCATTATAAAATGGGTCAAAATTGAGTAATTCCCTTTCCCCCCCATAGGTCTCAGCCCCGTCCAGAGTCAGGGGTGAGCTAGAAGATGGGGATAGGAGTGAAAAGTTCCTTTTTGGGAGCTCTCAGCAGAACTGGCGACTCAGAATTGTGCTGTGGAGTTGGCTCTGGTCGGAGTTTTCCTGCTGAGCCTCACATCATTTTCTGTTTCCAGCTCAGGTTTGTTTTCCTGCTTTGATTTGCATTTGCTCCTGATTGTTTCCTGGAGCTGGGACCTAAAAATATAAACCAGGGTGAGTTTTTATCTGTGAACATGAGTAATGGGGGTGTCAGAACAATTAATTATGCAAGAATTGTGTTCTTTCTGCTTTCATTTTGTAGCTTGGTCTTGTTCTAAGCCAAAGGCTTTGGTTTTAGGAGGAGGAAAATGGTGATTTGCTCAGGATGTGCTTTTAATAAGACAAAATGTCATCTTATGCTTCAGAAAATAAATACTTTGTACACCAGTCCTCTCATTAAAGGCTGGAACATCTTACATGTAACACTTTAGTAGGAAATAATTTTTAATACAATTGACACCTCAGACATCCATTTTTAACTTACAATTGGACTTATTTCCAGATTAAATGTGTGTGTTCCAGTCCTGTTGATAACCAGCAAGGAATGGCTGTTCCTGGAATATCTGGAATTCTTCCCTTGCCCCATCTGTTTGTTACAGTAAACAGCAAAGAATTTGCAAGATTTGAAAATTGCGGCTTTGGCTTCTGTAATTCTCAATTAAACTCCCGTCGTTCCCAGCTGAAATGGCAGGGTGCCTTTTCCAGAGCTTTTATCAAAGGCATTTTTCATCTGGGGAAAGTGCCCCTGCCCATGGAATGAGATGGGTCCTTCCCAACCCCACCATTCCATGGTTCCAGGCCAAGCATGTGATGAGAACTGGCAGAAAGCAGAGTTTAAAGCAGCCTAAATGAAGTCCTTTGCCCTGATTTCAGTGACTTCTGGTCACAATCCATTAGCTCTGGGCTTCGTGAGACAAAAATAAGAAGTGGGATGGTATTTCTGGAGTGTTTAACACTTAATAAATCAAGGCTTTGAATAGCATCCAAATGAAAATGTACAGAGCAAGTGTTCCAAGTGGAATTAATTCTCCTTGCTCTGATTGATGAGGAAATAATGCCATGCAAATTTCTCTCTCTTGGGAATAGAGTTCTCCTCATGGTGATTTTGTAGATCAAGATTATGAGGTTTTTTCTTTAAATTCAGGTGAATTTGCCCATGAGAATGTTTTCTGCATGTCTTGTTCCACTAAAATGTCAGATATTAGTTGTACAGTGAGTACTGAAGGGGGACAAAAATAGACTGTGCACTGATGGCTTTGNCAGGAAATATCCAGATGCTTCACAAAAGTTCTTAAGTTCTTTTTTCCATAGATTTTGGGTTGGAAATCCAGGCTTTGGAGTTGTGACTGTAAACCAGCCAGTTTCATCACAGTGGATAAAAAAGGAGGAGAGGTGTGATTTGTGATTTAAAGTTCCTCAAACTTGTCTCTCTCCTCTTTTTTTTTTTCCTCTTTTCCTCTGTCTTTCCAAATTTCCTGGCTGTGGGATTCACAAATTTCCCTTGGAACTCTTCTTTTCCAGCTGTGTTCACTCCTCTCTTTTCCCATTTGCAGGAATACAAAAAAAAAAAAACCCAGAGGGGGGGTGAAGCTACAATTAAAATTAAACCCAAGTTTTTGCAGCAAATAAAGAATTCTAAATTNGAAAGATGTGTCTGGAGTTGTGTGGAGAGATGCAGCAGGCAGTTTTTAATTGCAAATAATCTTTTATGTAAAGATAACCACTGTGTATGCACAAAAGTCACATACATAAAAATAAATGTTGGCTTTTTTATTGCTGGTTAAATTTAGTTTATGTGCATTTCCACTTGAGAAAGGAACCAATTTGACTCTGTGACATAAATACCAAGGCACAAATGCAGCTTGGTCGTGGCCAGATGTCCAGGCTGTGACACCCAGGGCAATATTTTGATTTGAAAATCAGGTATTTGCCCTCTGGGACGTGCATATGGTAATTCCCAGATTGCTTAAGAAACGTGCTGAGGGTTTGATACATCCAGGTTACTGCAGGAATTGCAGATATTTTATCCTAAAACTGATTTCTATGAGTTTTGTCTTAGTTTTTGTCTAGTTAAGTCTTTGATTAACTTTTCAACACAGAGATCTGCTTCATGTCCCTAATATTTATTTAATGTGTGCTAAAATATTCTCTCAGGTCTTTGAATTCTGAAACTATTCAAGCATTTTGTTTGGTTTTTTTTTTTAGTGTGTTGATGCATTTTGAGTCACTTTTCATGGGATAACAACGCTCTGGGAATTACAGTGACAGGGCAGTGGTTTATGAACCTCCCAAAAATCCAGAGGTTTCTGTAAATTATGGAGATGTCTGATGTGGGATTGCTGGTTTTTGTAAGGGATGAACCAACAACAAGATGAAATTGAAGGTTTTGTTGCTCAGATTCCTGCATGGTAACTTGCAATTCAATTTCTGAGTTGTTTTTAAGGCCAGAAAAAAGGAAGTTCTTTATGGAGAAGAGAATTTAGAGCTGAAAGCTCGGGCTGTGGTGTCCTCAGTTTTGTGCATGCACAGNAAAAAAAAAAAAAATCAGAAAATTTCGTGTCTCATGGTGTCTGAAGCACAAAATGTTTTGTTAGTTCTGGTATCAAGTTCAAAAGGGGAAACACAAAACCCCAGTTCCTGTTTTTGTGACTTGACAGTTTGAGCTGGGACTTTGTTGCTTCTGGGTTTTGTTAGTTTGGACAAATGGTTTTTACTAGTTTGTAAGTGAGTTAGTCCGGGCTTAACATTTATCTGTCCTCTCTTTTTTCTGAATTAAGGGGAAAACTGCACCCAAATTAGTGATGTTGTGCTTTTTCGGGGAAAAAAAAAAGCAGAAATTTTTTTTTTTTTGTGGATGGCACAGCCTAACGGGGAGAAAAAAATTAATAATTCGTTCAAAGGTACCTAATAGAGTAGTTCAAGTGTAATACTCAGCAGCTTCCAGAAGGTATGGAGTATTTTTCCTGAAGGTTTCAGGATTTTTCCTCTTGTGTTTTGTTTTTTTTCCCTTGATGTCCAAAAAAAAGCCACTCAACCTCAAAACAAACTGTTGTTATTTCAGCAGTGAGAGGGGAAGATGCAATGAAAACTTGACATAACTTCTGAAGGATTTATGTGAGGATTAATTACATGATTACAACATTGACTCTCTGCTGTTCTACCCCTGGCCTCTGTCTTTTCTTCCCTTTGCCATTTCTTTATGATCTCTTTTAAGGCATGACAATTTAATTTATTTATTAAATTAAATGTAATTATTGGCTCAATATCACTGCAATTCTGGCAAGACTTTGGTTTATACAGTTTTTAAGTACATAAATAGTTCTGGAGACCTACTTGTGCATATAAAATATACAGGATCACATATTACCACCTCTAGTGTCTGTGTATCACTGATATCTGATTAGCTTAATTAATCTTGATTAAACTTTACATCTGTCATGAAGATTTTTTTAAAAGGCTTTTCTGTTCTCTGTTTTCATGGTAAATGTACAGTCAAAGTATAAAAATTACCAGCTTAACTCTGTGGAAATTCCCTGTATGTGACCACCAGTTCCTGTAAATAAGACAAAGAGGGGTTTTTCTGATTTTTGTGGGGTTCAAACAATAAAGGGCAGAGATCCTGCATTCAAAAGTCTGTGATCACAGCTTGGGATTTTTGAGGGTGATCTGGGAGGACAACTCAGTTATTCAGTGTTTTAGAGGGCAACTCAGTAATTCAGTGTGGCTCCAGTTAAGGGGGAGAGGGTAAGAAATTCTTTTCTGAAGCCAAATGATTGGAAGTTGCCTGTTAAACTTTTGGAGAGTGATTTTAGCATGACAACCCCTAATTTTAAGTCCTTTTTAATATTGGAATTCAGTATCATAAGCCCATGAATGATCTTTTTCAAGGTGATCCTTGAAGGCTGAAAGAAGGAGCAGCAAATCCTGATGAATTTTTCGGGGTGTTTCCATGACCCCTCTGTCCTGGAGCTCCTCAGAGTGGCCAGTGGTGTCCAGGGTGTGGAGCAGGAGCTGTTAGAGGCAGACTGGGACAGCAGATAGGGCAGGAGGGATTTGGGATGAGCCTTGGGATGAGTCACCCCTGTCTGAGTCAGTGCTAAAAGCCATTGAGCAAGAGTGGCCCAGCTTAGCTATTTTTAATATTTGCTTACTCACATTTACTGTACTAAGCTCTTTACAGGAAAGGTAGTTAAGAGCTGTAGTAAGCTCTTAAAGCCTCTTTCCATGGCAGCAGCTCCTTTAATTAATTAGGAGTGATGTCTTCAGTCCTGTTTTTTCTTAGCTTTTAAGGTCTGGGCATAATTCTCGTGCTTGATGCTTCCAGAAGTGCTGCAGTGTGCTACTCACAGGATTGCCTCTGGACCTACAGGGATTAAATGGACTTTAAAACCAGCAGGAGCAGCTTGGTAGCACCTAGAGGTGTTTATCAACATCACCAGGTGGAATTTTGTCTCTAGAGGGCCGTGGTTTAATATGTGAGTAAAACATTGCAAGGTTTCAGCCATGATGGAATAAACAAGTCCCAACTTTGCTGTTGCAAAGCCCAGTTGGCAATGCCCACCATCCTTAGNCACCATGGCTGGGCTCTTGCACTGCCCAAGGTGTATCCTTTGAAGGCCTTTTAATAAATCCCTACTTTATCCTTTAACAGTGCCCAGCCTGTTCCAGGCAGCGTCTCTGGGCTTCGGTTGGATTGGGATAAACTGGAGCAGCTGGGATCGCTCCTGTTGTCTAGCCCGTGTCTGTGTGGCTGAGATCCTGGGAGAGCAAAGCCCAAAGATCTCTCCAGCAGCAGGGAAATGCTCCTGCATTCACAGCTGCTTATGGGAGAGGGAGGCAGAGCTGCAGCTGGGAAATGTCTGCTGCTTTGGGCTTCTGGAGAGCTGGAATAAAATCATAGCCGGACTAAAAAATTAACTGGCCGTAAATTTTTATGCAACTGCTCTTGGCCAAAGCAAGAAATTGAGTTATTGTCAGTTTTCATAATGCTCAGACAGTGCTGGGAATGCAGATAGAGTTCACATTCTTCTGATAATTTTTGACTTTGAATTCTGAAATATAGAATATATATTCAAAGTTGGGTTTTTTACAGTTTTTTTGCATGGTATAAAACTCACAGGATGATGAATCTGGAGTTAAAGACCACTTGGAGTTACCAGGCAGCCGCTGCAGAAATGGCACAAGCAAATGTTTTCTAAAAAGAGAGAAATTAGTGAATGGTAAACAAACATGAGATGATTCAGCCCTACCAGAAGTGTATAGAGTTTATTTGGATTGTTAACCTGGAAGAGGTGTGAGGCTTTCTAGGGCAGGTAAGTTGTTGGTGCCAGGCTGGAATTGCTGTTGGGGTGAGATCTGTGTCAGGTGTGAAGTGTGGCAGAGTTTGTGATGGCTGTAAAGGCAAATTTGGGCATTGTGGGACCAAACCCTCGGTGACAGGAGAATTGTGCAAGCTGCAGGACAAAGTTTCAAATCCATAACAAGAGAGGAAAGGAAAAAGGAAAGTCCCACTGCTCATCATCGTACTCTGAAGCCACTCACGTGTGTCACCACCTTTAAACCACTGTTGACACAATTCTCAGGTGCAAACATGTAAAATTTACTCCTGTTTAGCCACTTAGTTAAAAATAGTGTGTGTGTTTGTCCAAGAGATTGAATGAATGGAGGGTAAATATTTGGGTTGCTTGCCAGGGTGATGCTGGGCTACAGCTCGTGCTTGGCAGGAGACTCACACCAGCAAACTCTGAATTGTAGCAGAGCATTCACAGCTAAATTGGACAGTGAGAATTCATGTTTGAAAAGGATTGGTACAACTTTGGGTGCTTGAAAAAGTAACTTGTAATGATGTGTAGGGTGTCTGGAAGCACTGAGGTTTGTTAGGGGGTGGTGCTGGAGGACAGGACTGGATTTACAGGTTCCTTCCTGCTGCTGGTGGCAGAGCTGCTCTGCTCAAACAGAATTGTCTCAGAGATAAAACTGATACCAGACAAATAACAGGGTGTTCCTCTGACTGAGGCAGAAAGCAGCTGTTAGATAAGACTTTAACTGCAGCAGCTGGCAGCTGGCTGTTCATATTCTGCGGGAGAATCCTTAGCAAACCTTGGAAAAATTGTCCTTAGTGTCGCAGAGGAGCCAGAGTTCTGCTTTTGGCTACCGAAGGGAGGCACAAGGATCCTGGCTTTTGGCAGGGCTCGAGTTGTTTACTGGGACAACTTTCTAAAGGCTTTGTTTGGCTCTCACTGATTGGCTTCTTCTGTTTCAAGTGTTTTCTTCCAGTTTCCTTGTGTTTGATTTTTGGAGAAGAAAAGAGCCTTCAGCTGGGAGAAATTAAAAGTGTTTTTTTCCCAATCTTTGTTGCATTTGGGATCAGAGAAAACCAATTTAGGGGGAGATCTGAACCACCTCATTTCTTTGTCATCTTTCCAGGTGGTATTTAGGGCTTAGCTCCTCTTTTTGAAGGTGGCAATATGAGAATTCGGAGTAGGCCACACGAGGATTCATTAAAACCTGAACATATAAAAGTAATTGCAAGGAAACCAAAGCATGTCCTGGGGGAGCGTTCACTCATCCAAATTTGAACCTGCAGTTTAAAGGGATGAATTGAGATGCAGATGTAGGATCCCTTCTCAGTCAGAGGACTTGCAAACCTCATTTTGGTTCAGACAAGTCCATTAACTGTCCCACTTCCTTCCCCTGACTAAGGGAGATAAATGTCTTTACAGCCAGCCATGAGTACAGTTGCTCTTTGGTGATTAGTTTATAATAAAAAGAAATTGCTCTGTGTGTTTATCCCAACAGATGGGCAATAAATAACTGTATTTCCCTCTTGTATTAAAAATTATGTCTCGGTGGCGTTTGGTTCTTCCTTGGGTTGTCCATTTTTTAGCATGAAGTGCTTGAGCTGCTCACTCTGCACCCGCTTTTCTAAACTGAAAACATTTTTTTTCTATGCACACTAAGCGAGTGCAGCCCAATAATTTCACTTGGGAATTTTTTGGGTTGGAAAAGTCCATATTGTCCACTCTCCATTGAGCCTGACAAGATCTTGTGCACCTTTATGAGTAAATACAGATAGGGGCTACCAGCATTAGAGCAGGATTTTAACTTAATAAAAGAGGAGCAGAGAGCACAGAGAGGGGTTTTGAAGATCTAATTTCTCTTGATGTCAGTAGTAAATCCCAAGTTTATTATGGAATTTCATGGGTTTTAACTCTATTGTAGCAGGGATATTTCTTGGTTGGGGATATCTTTGTCGGTAGTTTGATCTTACCAGGTGAACAGAACTGGTGAAGTTTTGTTGCTTTTGTTTGGGCCTCGTTTCAAATTGTGAGTCCTTCAGAGTGAACTTTAACAATATCTTCTCACCACATTTAAAAGAGAAAAAACCAACTAAACAAAAAACGAAAAAGGCAAACCATCAAAAAAGTCTTACCAAGGTGCAAAGCCACACAGGAAGCACATGACTGCCAGATCTGGGGGAGTTCAGGGGCTCTGCTCCTCTCACAGGAGATGTTGACCACGTAGGCAGAACCTCTTTAGGGCCTTTGGAAGGGACCTAAATGGCAGCAGGTGGGTGACATTTATTTGAGAAAAATTGAATATGAGAGGTGCCACTGTTTCAGTTTGTTCTTCTGAGTGAAAGCTGGGTTTGGTCCTTGCCTTCAGGAATTCCTGCTCCATGGGAGGAGCTGAGATACCCTCATAGCTTCTGGGCAGCTCAGCTCCAGTGCAGGATGGTGCTGTTGTAGAGGAATTTTGTTCCTCCCCTGTCCTAAAGGAGTTTTGTTCTTTGATCAAAAGGAATTTTGCTGCTGCAAGCCCTCCCCTGTTTCTTGTTCCTTCTTTGATGCCAGGTGACCTCATGAGTGGTGGCAGGGGTAGCAATGGCATGATCTGTAAGGTCCCTTCCAACCCCAAATTTGAGTTTTTGTGGTGGGGGTGTTGCAGGGGGTGAGGAGTTGTGCTCACAGTGTGCAGTTAGTGCTGCCTAGTGAAGGAGGGCTGGAGAGAACCAGGCCAAGAGTCTCCATTTCGTGCTAAGACATGAAAGCGAAAAAGGTCAGGAATAACATCTGGAGCTGCTCTCCAGGAAGTGGCCGAGCAGGAGGGAAGTGACCCTGTGTGGTTTGTGAGCCGGGGTGGCCACGAGCCAGCAGGAGGGACCTCTGCAGCAGCTCTGTGGTCACCTGGTCCCAGCCCCTTTGCACGTTTCACACGCTCAGAAAGCAAAGCCTGTGAGAAGTTCACCTGCTCAGGCTGGTGGGGCTTGGAGGAACCACTTCCAGCTCTCTGTTAGGGTGGGATGTGGGAGAGCTGGGCATTACCAGGGCTGGCACTGATTTCCTGGGTAAGTCAGCAGCTCCTTTCATTGCTCCTCAATTGCAGAAAGGACACATGAGAACGTTTCTCACCAGTGTTGGCTTTGCTAGACCTCAGCTGGTTGCTTGTTTTGGTTTGTTTCTTACTGAAGATCTGAGGGACCATCGGAAATCCGGGTGCTGTCGTAATAAATCCGTGCTTGCTTTTTCCTTAAAAGCTGGTGAAATGTGGGATTCCCTTGTTGAGGAGCACCCATGGGTCATGGAGGTTGTTTTGCAGCAGTGAGGTACAAACAATTGCTTTGCAATTGTGGGAAATGGGTTCGTAAAGAATTTTTTTAATTTAACAGAAAGTTATACAGTTTTGGACATTTGTATATAAACACTGAGAGTTTTACATCTCTTGTGTCTCACTATTCCTCGAGACTGATAATGAAATAAAATCTTTTAAAACTCCTCTCAGTTACCCCATCTCTGTAAAAACTAAGAAAACCAACATGGAATTATCTAAGGAATTATCCAGTGGAACACGTGCCAGGATGGCACAGCTGGGACCTGGGGATCATCCCTTTTCCACATGCACACCTGTGGACTAAATGAGTTCTGTTCAATGAATAAGGTGAGGTGAGATGGACTCTGGCTTATTAAAATCTGGCTTTTAGGAGAACTTGGAGCTCTGAGAGCCTGTAGGTGCATAATGAGTCCCCAGAGGTTTCTTCATCCATCATTTCAGCGTGGTGGGATCTCTGAGATCTTAAGGCTCAGGAGAGCAGGATGAAGTGACCTCTCTTGCTCCTTCCTTCCTTTCTGTAAAAAAACTTTTCCCTAATATCCAAGCTGTATTTCCCTTGGTGCAGCTGGAGGCTGTGTGCTCTGGTTGTGTCAGTGCTGCTGCAGAAAGAGCCCAGCCCCAGCTGAGCACAGGCACCTTTCAGGAGCTGTGCAGAGTGATGAGGGCACCCCTGAGTCTCCTTTTCTCCAGGTGAGCACCCCCAGCTCCCTCAGTGGTTCCTCACAGGGTTTGTGTTCCCAGCCCCTCTCCAGCCTCGTTGCCCACTCTGGATGCTCTCCAGTGTCTCAATGTCCAGCTGTGTGATGATTTTGACCTGCTCTGGTCTCCCAGTCAGCAGAGGAATGGCTCCTGTTGAGGTGTGTTTTCTTCCATTCCCTATTCTTTTAGGTTCTTCCCATTCCCTGGGTCTGTACCATGACTGCAGTGTGTTTTCCTCTCTTGGAGAAGGCAGAGCCATTCCCTGGGTCCACTCTTCCTGAGTGTGTGCTGCACTGAAGCTCTGGAGCTGTTGCAGTGTGTGAGCAGAGCTGGTGTGCGTGAGCCCTCCTCGCCCTCAGCGCCTCATTCCCATTAAATTCACTCCCGTGGAAGTTTTAACTTTTATCTGGAGCGCTGCCACATCCTGCTCCGGTGACCTGCTGAGGTCATTGCCACGTCAGCCCTCAGGAACACGCTCTTCACAACCCTTGACACTTTCTCCTGAGAGAACCCCCGAGGTGTTTGCCAGGATGGTTTCCCTGGAAGCTTTTGCACGGGTCTGAAATGCCCCTCAGGAAGCGGCTGAAATCAGCGCGGTGCCAGCGGGAAGAGGCCGCGCTTCCCGGAGCTCTGCCGCTGCTGGGAAGGTGCCGTGGCTCTTCTCCAGAGAATTCCCACCCCATCTTCCAGCCCCAAGCTGCCTGGGCACGGGGATCAGAGAGGAGAACATCAAGGAAGGAAAAGGATCATTAATGCCGTGTCCCAGGCAGGAATAAAAACAAATTGTCCGTGTAAATCACTTTAGCACTGGAATGCCCCTTCAGCCCCGTGAGCATCAGTCTGAGCAGTAAAGCTGTTTTTTAGATAGTTGTGAGGAAAAGCTTATTAAAATTAAATTAATTCTGTAATTAAAACTTCATTACAGAAAAATCAGGTTGTTGTTGGAAGGTTTCCGTGATGGCTTCTTGAGGCTTTCTTTGCCTCCAAGGAAATTGATCCTGGTTTAGCAGGGAAGTGCTTGGGGTTGATTGTGCAAAGATAGAATAATTGGTTGTAAACCCTGAGAATTGTATCATTTAAAGTTATTACACCAGAAATTGGGGATGAAAGAGAATTGAGCACACATTTATAAGCTATAAAAACATGGTTGAAGGTGCCCCTGCTCATTGCAGAGGGGTTGTGACCTTTAAAGGTCACTTCCAACCCACCAACCATGAAAAATTGGTGATTATAGCAGCCCAGTCTGTATCCAAAGGAAAACCAGGCTGGAAAGAGCAGGTAATAGAGAAAAAAAACGGGATTTTGTGTTTGAGTGCTCCTGCATCTGCCCCAGCCATTGCAGGCAGAACAATAAAGGTGGAAAATTAACACCCAGCTCTCTGAGAGGGCTGAGAAACCTCTTCCCACCTTGGTGACACCTCATGAAATTCAGAGAAGTGGCTGCAAGTGCCTTGGAAAGGCACAGGAAACCAGCAGGGTCAGTCCTCAAGGTGCAGCAGGGCATAGGTGGGTTTGGGAAGCACTCAGAACACACCAGGAGTTGGTCTCCTCTGCTTTTCAGAGCTGCAGAGCTAAAAATGGAAATATTTAATAGCTGTTAATAATAGTGTGACACTAAAGAAGCTGGCTGGTTTTCAGTTCTGGAGAACTTTGCTGCACATCGACCACTTCTGGTGAAAATTTCCATTCTGTGCCCTCCTGGCCCTGTTTTTAAACACAATTTTACAACGTGGATCACTCATATCACAGCATGGATTGCACAGAAAAACCCAAGGGGAATTATTAATTCTGGTTTGAGGTAAACAGTGTCTGATGAGATCACTCTGAATAAAAGCATAGAATAAACACAGCAATCAATAATTAGAACAAATAAAATGTACATTTGGTGAGAGAATCCTGTGGAAAACAAATAGCATGTGCTCATATATCTAAATTTTCAGTCTCCAAGGGGTTAGGAAACCTGAAACTAGATTGGCTGAGAGGGCAGAAAAGAGGAAGAACTTGCACATGATGCTTCAACGTGAGTTTTGGCTTGGTCAGATTTTAGCTGGGATTTTTCTGTATTTGTATTTTAGGGACTTTTGCCCCTGCAATGGACCTTCCATCTTTGCATTTGGCTTCCAGGATCCCGGTTTATGGTGGAGCAGCATCCTTCTGGTTCAAAGAAGATTTGCACAGAGTTTCAAAAGTATTTAATTTCTGCATCTGCCTTTCCTTAGTTTTTGAGGCATGCACGAGTGTAAAGGGATCGTTTAACAAATACTGTTGTACATTTGTTTTTTTCCTTAAAAATGCTGGAGCTGCTGGGTTTCAAATGTAGCAAATCATAGTCAGGAACTTGAGTTTTTACCAAATATTATTCTCTCCCAAATATCCTAACATTAATGGCCAAACTGATTAACAACCCACCTTTAGACTTCCCTCCCCCTATTTCATAATTCTTTGTGATACCAGAAGTTTTTGAGGGCTCTGTCTGTGTGTGAGGGAAATCATTCCTCACCTGGCTTCCCTTGGCCAGCCATGGGTGGGTCAGGATTTTAAATAAGCAGGAAAAGCCTTTGCTGGGGAAATGGGATCTCAGGAACAGCCATCCTCCATTCCCAAAATTATTTTGGATGGTGCATCACGAAGAGCTGTTTCCACTGGGAGAAACAGAAATGAAGTGAAATTAAAATATGCCTGAAAAAAGCAAATGCAGCAGGGGCTGAGTACATCCCTGACGTCCTTGGAGTAGAGAAGAGACCAAAAAAATACACAAATAACAATTTGTGAAGCTCTGAGACAGTGGCAAAGGATAAAAATCACTTTTTCAGAGAGGAAGCATTTGGCTGTGTAGGTGTGGAGAAGGATGCTCAGGCAGAGCAGGAATTTGTCTGGCTCAAAGGAGCCTTTTTGGAAGAGGAAAATGCATTTTTGAAAGGTGAATCCCTGACAATGAGCAGTACAGGGAATGTCTGGGAAACCCATTAGGAAATAACAAATCATGAATTGGATGGTGGGTTGTTTGGTTCAAACCCAGAAGGTTTTGTAAATGAAGCAGCACTTAAAGGTTTTTAGGATTCTGGGAATTGCTGTGACTAAAACCAAGAGTAGGAGCTTTTAACCAAAGCAAAGCTGCTCTGTTGAAAAACAAGAAGTTTGATTTATGGATCTGTAAAAGGCAGTGGTTTTATATTCCCCCTCACATTTTAAAACATCTGGACAATCTTTCTAGCGTTAAGCCCACACAGACATTAAAATGTATTGAGCTTCAGTTATATGTAATTTAAAAGGGAGTTTTAATGAGATTCAAGTTAATATATTTCGCTTTTTGCATTTCAATTTTATGGTGCTGTGCCAAAATAATTCCTGGCTTGTGTGCGTATCCCAAAAATCACACTCTCAATTATTTCTTCCTATATTATTGCCAAGAGCTTGTGTCTGGAACCTCAAATTCAGCATTCAAGTGGCAGGGATGGCAGAAAAATGCAGTTTAATTGGGAATGTGTGCCAGGCTCTTCAATGTAATTTTTTTTCTGGGATGGGATCAGGTTTGCTGGGCTCTTCCCAAGCACCAGGGAAGTTGTGTGGCTCTGTCTGACTTTTCCCAGACTAAGCCTCAGGCTTTTAAAGCAATATTTGCTGGAGTCTGCTAGGTCAGATTAACCTCACACTGGTGAAGCAAAAATAATAAACACGCATTTATTTGAAACACATTTTGGCAGGGATGGGGAGGAGGGAAAAAGGAGGGATGGAGGCTGGGAGTGGAGGAATGTTCAGCCTCAGATGAGTGATGGGTGAGGATTCCCAAACCAGCAGCACTGTCAGGTTTAATTTGGACACATTTTAAATGATAATCTGGGAGGGGAAGGAACAACAAGAGAGCAGGGGAGAATTGGAATTAATATCTAATGGAAAATGTGAGGAATGAAGGCATGGAGGAGGTGAAGCACAGAGGAAAATGTCCCTGTGGTGTCACAGCTGAGGCTTTGATGAGAACAATTCCAGACTGAAAACAGGGAGAAATCCAGGGAATAACCAAGGTTTTCCTGGCTTTTGGCTGCATCTCAGGCAGTGCCCCCAAAGTGTCAGAAGGGATCAGTGGATGTGCCCAAACTCCTGGGTGGTTCCTGGGACTGGCTTGGCTGAGATCAGATCCACATCTCAGTTACAATTAATAATAATAATAATAATAATAATAATAATAATAATAATAATGGTCTCTGTTCCCTGGGATTGCAGGTGGAATTTTATCAGCCTGACCATTTCATTTGTGCCTCCAGCTGTCCAAAGCCATTCCTGATAATGTTTATTTTTCCTTTTTTTTCAGTCAGAGTGAAGCTTCTCCTGGGGAGAGTGCAGACCCATTTCAGTTGTGTAGAGGATCCCACAGGCACATAAATGCAGGTGTGTTGGCTTTGGGGGTTCATTTTTTATTGGTTTTTTGGTGGGAGGATTAATTTCATGAACTATGAAATTGGTGGTTTGGGCTTTTTAAAGCTTAGAAAAACATGGAACAAGGAACCCAAACAACTCAGATAACTTTCTGCTCTATTTCAGCACTGGGTATAAAATGCAATTTTCTTTTGAGTCAGAGCTGCCCTGTTGTGCATCCTTGGCAATTTAAAAGCTCTTGCATTAAACCTGCTTAGTGCTGCTCTCCTGGAGAGACAGAGAAGTAGTAATAAAAAATAGATGCCAATAAACCTTATAAAATACATCATGACTCATAAACCATCAGCAGCTTCAAACACAAAGGGTGAGAGGGGAGAAAACAATGAGAAATATTTTGCTATTAAGGGGCTGTAAAAATAGAAGCTGACTTTTAAAAAAAGGAAACATCAAATGAGCTGTTTAAATCACTCAGGCTCCAGTGTTGTTTTCCAGCCAACGAGGTGCTGAAGGATGTGAAAGTTATTTCTGCTTTGAGAAGAGAAACCTTGCAGGAAAGCTGTGGCACCACCAGAAGAGAAGGGAATGGTTTGGGGCAGAGTTCCCAGAACCAGAATAATCACTGACATTTCTTTTTTCCCCTTTTGACCTCGTTGGTTTTGGATAAATCCCCACCTGAGGGTTTGGAGGATGGTGGTGCCCAGCCAGCAGTGCTGGATTTGTGTCCTGACAATCCCACGTTTCCCTTTGCTCTTTTCCCTGCACTCCCAGTATCTCAACGTAAAAGAAGATTGCAAAGCTATGGCTTTCTGTGCAAAAATGAGGAGCACCAAGAAAAATGAGCTCAACCTGGAAGCTCAGCACCAGGGGCTGGAAATCCTCTTCTACCTGCAGGACAAAGCCCCCATCTGTTACTCCAGCGGCGAGTTCACCTCGGAGGAGCTGTGCATTGAGGCTGCCCAGAAGTGTTGTGAGTATCTGGGGTTATTTCAGCTCCCAGGGGCCTGGCAGCAGCCAAAGTGAGGCATCCTCTGTGTGTCAGTCACAGGAAGGGCCTCCCTGTCCCAATAAATCCCCACAAAGCTGCTTTGACCTCGTGTGCATCCCTCACGTGTCGAGGGCTGTGCTGTGCTCTTCCCTCTGGGCTGGGGCTCAGTAAAACACCTGTAATTCCACAGGAAAAGTGGATTTAATCTCTGTTTGATCTCACAGCCCAGTGGGCTTTTGTATTTACAGTTCTGAGGTTCTTTCCCTAAGGAACACCAAACCTTATCCAGCTGCTGTGGGGTGTGAACAGGGGAACTGCGCAGGAATTTTCCTGCAGCTCTCAAATGTTTTCTTTGCCCACATGCCCTGGATTCTTGTAATCCCCTTCAGCTCATTTGCCTAATTGCTCCTCTTCTATGGGAATGGCTGAAATGATGGAATTCTGCAGGACAAACCTCACCAAATGAGTGCTGCTGTTGTTTTTTAAGAGATTTCAGCACAGTGAGGGGTTCTTAACAGCCACCTATTTATGCTGGTGTGCAGGAGCTGCTCTTTGGGGGCTGTGAACCCACAGATGGTGCAGCTGCTCCCAGAGCTGGGACAAGGAATTCCAACAGGTCTGGGATGGAGTAAACATCCATCCCAAACAGATCTGGGGTGGAGTAAATGCAGAGTTAAAGCAGATCAGCCCATTAATGTCAAAGTCTGTTCTTAGCTGGAACAGACCAAATCTTTCTCTGGGGTCTTTCTCTGTGGAACCACCAAAGCTTTCTGCTTGTTTGCCAAAACCTCCTTTCACCTCTGGGGGTTGAATTTATTAATAAAATAAAGCTGAGAACAAGGTGGTGGGTTTGGTAAAACTCCCTTTTCTGTGATCTGGACAAAATGAAGGTTTTAAGTAATTTCTTTGAAGCTCAGATCCTGGGCAAAATCAGGATTTGAGGATCACTTTACCACCAGAAATATCTGTTTAATCCACCCCAAACCCCCTGGGTTGAACCAAGGTGACAGCTCCACCTCAACCTTTCCTCCCTAATATTTGTTTCAAGCTAATCCCAGTATCAGTTTCTTTTCATGATCCAATATTTGCTTTATGCTTTTGTGTTTTGGGGTGTGGATGTGCACTGGAGCTTTGTGATTCATCCATTTGTGTATTTTTGTGCCAGCTGTGTCCCCTCTGTGCCACAACCTCTTTGCTCTGTATGATGAGAACAAAAAGCTCTGGTATGCACCAAACCAGGTCTTCAAGGTGGAGGAAAAATCATCCTTCAGGCTCCATTATCGCATGAGGTAAGAGAAAACACCTGGAAAATGAGATTTATTGATTCCTGAGCTCCCTGAAGAAGCAGGGAGGCAAAACCAAAAGCAGCAGCTGGGTTTGCACAGCTTAGAGGAGAGGTGAGCAGCAGGAGCTTCAAATATCTCCTGATTTCGTTGCATCTTTGGGGTTTAACCTGGAAAAAAAGTTGGAAAAGCACGAGAAGTTGTTTCCACAAAGCTGGGAGTGAGCAAGGTCAAAGTTAATTGGAAAATTGGCTCCAAACCACTGGGTTTTGTGTCAGTGCTTTTGTGGATGAATATCCATTTGAAGTGTTCCAGACCAGTGGATTAACTGTACATGATAATTCAGAAATTATTCTTTTATTTGAAAAATTAATTTTAAAAATTTATTTTTAATTTAATTCTTTTAATATAGCAGTGGATTAACTGTACATAATAATTCAGAAATGAATTTTTAAAAATTTTAAAATATTTTACTTTTTAAAAAATTTTTGGTTTTTTTCTAAATTTTTTAATAGACCAGTGGATTAACTGTACATGATAATTCAGAAATGAATTTTTAAATTTTTTTCAATAGAGCAGTGGATTAACTCTACATGAGTTAATTCAGAAATGAAATTTATTTGTATTTTTGCTTACATTGATAGGTTTTTGTGGTGTCCTTTTTAATGATATCTCTAAAATGAACAATGTGACTGGGCTGAGATGTTTGTAGGGCTTTGACTTTTCTCCCTCAGCTGAGAACTTTTTGTTTTCTGTGTGAATTTCTCCTCCTCTGCCCTAAATCAGTGCCAGGTGCTGCTGCACTTTTGGTGATGTTTTAAAAGGACTTTTCACAGAAACTCTCTGAGTTCCGTGTGGTTTTCTCACTTGCCTCAAGTTCTATTTATTTAATTTTTTTAAAAAAGAGAAACCCCAGGATTTTGTAATATCCTGGAGTCATTGCTCACAGGGGAGGAGAATTTAACTCTTCCATAGCTGGGTTTGTGTTTTGGTGTGGAAAAGAGATCCACTTCCTTTCGGGAGGGATTTTGGAAGCAGATTGTAGGATTTTGTGGGTTTGTGTAGAATTTCTGTAGTATTTTCATGGATTTCTGTAGTATTTTCCTGGATTTCTGTAGTATTTTGTGGCTTTCTGTAGTATTTTTGTGGTATCTGTGTAGTATTTCTGTAGTATTTTGTTGCTTTCTGCAGTATTTTTGTAGTATTTTGTGGATTTCTGCAGTATTTTTGTAGTATTTTGTGAGTTTGTGTTTTTTAGTAAAGAAAGTTTAAAAATTTTAACACCTAGAGTTTTAACATCTCCCCCTCTTGTTTGAATTATGGATACTGTATTGATAACATTGTTAGTTATTTGTTGTATATTTATTTGATTGAATTTTCTATTTTATTTAAGTTAATGTTTCATAAAAATTTTATAATACTACCAATTTTTATACTTATAAAGGAACTTAAAGATTACAATTTTTTGTAGGTGAAATACAAGGGTTGGAATTTTTGTGTAATTTATATTTGTGGGGTTTTTTTTGTTTGTGGAGTGGTTAGTGGTTTTTTGCACTTGACAGTTTTCTATTTTGTATTGAAATTTACTTAGATTTTGCATTTGTTAAAATATAATATATAGAATATTACAGAATATAATAAAATATGGATTAAATTTATTTTGTAAAATTGCATAGAAATATGTAAGATAATGATGAATGATGATGGAAGATGCTCTGAGGGAGGGCTGGGTCCTGCTCCTGGAGCTCAGGGGCACAATTCCCTCCCCAGCTCATTGGGAATGGGGAAATTCATGTTCCTGTTCCTGTTGTGGAAGTGACATCCCCAAAATCTCTCCCAGGAACCCGTGGAGCTTTCCAAGGAAAAGATTCTCCTTTATTTACTCCTCCCTCAAACAATGGGGCTCCAGTTGTTTTTGTAGCTCCTCAGCGTTGTGTTAATCAGAGCATTAATTAGGAAAAGGAGCAAAGTCTCCTCTCAGTCCCAAACAATACACAATACCTTGCCCATGATTATTTTCAGGAAATAACACAAGAATTGGAGTTATTCATTCTGACTCCTCTTCTGCAGGAGAACAGGGAAGCAAAGTCATTTCCTCTGGATTTCAGAAGGATTTGCTTTGCTCTGCTCTCCAGGCCTCAGCCCAAGGAGTTGTGGAGGATCCTCTGGTTCTTGTCAGGAGTTTTTGGCTCAGTTTTGGGCTGGAGTTCCTGCCTAAGAAGAGCTCAACTAAAAATTGTCATTTTATTTTGCTGGAGATCCTGACTCTGCACTGAGGCTGGGCCGCTCTGGCCTTGACCACTGCAGATTTGGGGCTTTATAAATGTCAATCCCAAACTGGTTTGGACTGGGAGGGACCTTAAATCCCATCCCATCCCATCCCATCCCAGGGACACTTCCACTGTCCCAGGTGCTCCCAGCCCCAGTGTCCAGCCTGGCCTTGGGCACTGCCAGGGATCCAGGGGCAGCCACAGCTGCTCTGGGAATTCTATTCCAGGGCCTTTCCACCCTCCCAGCCAGGAATTTCCTCCCAGTATCCCAATATCTAAATCTACCTTTTTTCACTTCCAGCCATTCCCTGTGTCCTGTCCCCCCATCCCTTGTCCCCAGTCCCTCTCCAGGTCTCCTGGAGCCCCTTTAGGCCCTGCAAGGGGCTCTGAGCTCTCCCTAGAACCTTTTCTTCAGGTGAACATTCCCAAATCTGTCTTTCCTCACATCTCTCTAACAAAAAAAACCCAAAAAACCAACAAAACAGAAAAAACCCTAATAATACATAATAATGGTATCATTTCCCCCCAGTTCCTCAGGCCAGGAATGTGCTGGAATGTTGGACCATTTAACCTTCAGGCAGAAGTTTGACCAATTCTTGCTTTGAACTGCTTTACTTTCCAAAACCCAAATTATCTTGTGGAAATGGAGGCTTTTCCCAAAACATTTTTCAAGTTTGTGACTTTTTTTGACAGATACTATTTCACCAACTGGCACGGGACCAGCGAGAGCGAGCCCTCGGTGTGGAGACACTCCCCCAGGAGGGCCAAGGCCTATGACAAGAAGCTGGCCCCAGAGGGGACCCCCATCCTGGATGCCAATTCCCTGGAATACATGTTTGCACAGGTTGGAATTGTCTCTGACCTGTATTCCCATAAATAAAATTTTTGTGGGATTTTTATCCCATAAAAGTGTGGGATTCTGCTTTAAAAGCCTCTTTTTAAGCTCCTAAAACACACATTATGTATCCTGTTAGTACTGGGAAGGGTTTTCTTTTTGTTGCTGCCTGGTGGAGAGGAGAGAATTTGCTGCATGAAGCAGGTGTAAAGAGACTCTCCCAAAAAGGGTTTTATTTTTATAGATATTTCTTCTAAAGTGAGTTATTTGTGTTTCTAAACGCTGTCAGTCACCTTTTGTGGGACATTTGCACAGAGCTGGGGCTGGAGAGGAGCAGCAGCAGAGGGAAATCTGGCAGGGCTGGGTCCTTTTAATGAGGTTTTTTTACTGGGTGGTGTTAAAGATTGATAAGCATTTACTGATAACCCCCTGGTGATCAAGATTGATAACCTCACTGCAGTTTTGCTCTCCTCTAGTGCCTTCCAAAGGATTTTTCAAACCAGAAGCTGTCAGGTTTCAGCAAAAAAAATGGAAAATTCAGGTTGATCAAAGAGCAAATTGAATGCATGGAGGAAATCCCATTTGCTGTTGGTCCTCAGTAGGATTCCTGCAGGATTTTCACACTGGGAACCACAAGGAAAGAGAATTCCAGGGAAACATTAAAGCAACGAGGCACAGAAATGTCTTTGCTCTTTGATAACCAAACACTTTCCAGGCAGTCCCAGGGCAAGGCTTGGCTTGCAGATGAATCCAGGAGATTCATGGAGGCTTTGGATGGGAAGGGCAGGGATAAAGCAGAGGCACAAAGTTGGTTTTGTGGAGCAGAAGATAAATATTGAAGGTACTAAAAGGGGCCAGGGATGGTGATTTCTGTAGTTAATTTTTAAAAAGTGAATTTTTGGTGGGCTGATGTCTAAAAGAAGGGGAGGAGGTTCCAGCTTCTCCCTGCCCAAGGATCCTGGGATGAATTCCTGGCTCAGGGACAAATCTGGGAAAGGCCAACTGGGTAATTTGGGTTTTTTTGTTCTGTTAAGGGCCAGTATGACCTAGTGAAGGGCCTGGCACCCATCCGAGATCCCAAAAACGACCAGGAGGTCCATGAGATTGAGAATGAGTGTCTGGGGATGGCTGTCCTGGCCATCTCCCACGATGCCATCAAGAAAAACGTGAAGCTGCCAGAGCTTCCCAAGGACATCAGGTGAGCTGGGATCCGTCCTTTGTCCCTGCTGGCTCTGCTGCAACCCCAGGAGGAATTTAATTGAATTCAATTCAATTTAATTGAATTCAATTTAATTTAATCCCTTGCTTTTCCTCCCAGTTACAAGCATTATATCCCTGAGACTCTGAACAGAACCATCAGGCAGAGGAATTTCTTGACAAGGATTCGGATCAATAACGTTTTCAAGCATTTCCTGAAGGAGTTCAACAACAAAACCATCTGCAACAACAGCGTCTCCCCTCGGGACCTGAAGGTGAAATATTTATCCACCATGGAGGTCCTGACCAAATATTATGGGGCAGAGATCTTTGAGACCTCGTTTCTGCTGATTTCTGCTGAGAATGAGATGAATAAATTCAACTGTGGAGACAACGAGAAGTATGAAGTGATGGTGACAGGGAACAATGGCATCCAGTGGAGGCTCAAGCCAAGTGTGAGTACCCCTGAGAAATGGGAATTAAAGGGGATTTTTGGGACATCACAGCTGCTGAAAGATGGTTGTGGTCTTCAGACACTGCAGGGCAGCTTGGTATTGGAGGGGCTTTTATAGGATTACAGGGTTATCCAGGTTGGAAGGAGCTCAGGAGTTCCAGCCCAACCCCCTTTTTAGGCTTAGTTTGGAGACCAGAGCAGGCTCAGGACTTTTATCCAAGACAGAGAACTGGACAAGCTCTGTGGGCAGCCCTTTTACCAGGAAAATGAAAGACTCTGTGAAAAACATTCCAGAGTTAAATGGATTTATTCTATGTATTAGAATACATTGTATTCTATATACTATAATATTATTCTATAAATTATATTAATTTTATAATCCATATTATAATTCTATTCTGATTAATAATTAATTTATATCATTATTCTAGAATTAATTTTAGGTTTAGAGTGAATGTATGAGATTACATTATATTCTATATTTTATATTATTATTCTGTAATTTA
>VYZP01038862.1:18704-34739 GCA_013400635.1 Hypocryptadius cinnamomeus | reverse complement strand
ATGATTTTTTGGTTTATAGTAAATATATTACATTATAGTCTAAATTTTACTCTAAAATTGATATTAATTCTATAATTTATATAATAATTATTCTATAATTCTAATTAATTAATAGTTATTTTATATTCTTATTCTGTAATTTCTATTAATTTTATAATTTATACAATAATTCCAGTCTACAATTGTAGCTTATAAATGATTAATTTATATCATTATTCTAGAATGAATTTTTGGTTTAGAGTAAAAACCACTGTGCTAAACATGTTTTAACTAAAGCTTTTATCCCAAATACATTTGCAGCCTGTCCAGACAGAGAAAGAGAAGAAGAAAAAATCCGATGGCAAATCCAAAAAGGAGGAAGAGAAGCACAAACTTCGGGAGACGTGGAACAACTTCTCCTACTTCCCTGAGATCACCCACATCGTCATCAAGGAGGCCACAGTCTGCATCAACAAGCAGGACAACAAGAGGATGGTGAGCATGGGCAGGAAGGGCTGCAAAGGGAAAAACTCACCCAGGATCTGTCCCTGCACCTCAGCTCAGGGTGGCTCAGCTTCCCTGGAGCCTGGGGTTGAGTCCTGCTGGATCACTTAATTCCCTGGTGGATCACTTAATTCCCTGGATGGATCATTCAATGTCCTGCTGGATCATTCAATTCCCTGCTGGATCATTTAATTCCCTGCTGGATCACTTAATTCCCTGATAGATCATTTAATTCCCTGCTGGATCACTTAATTCCCTGCTGGATCATTTAATTCCCTGCTGGATCATTTAATTCCCTGATAGATCATTTAATTCCCTGGTGGATCACTTAATTCCATGGTGGATCACTTAATTCCCTGGTGGATCATTTAATTCCATGGTGGATCATTTAATTCCATGGTGGATCATTTAATTCCCTGATAGATCATTTAATTCCCTGCTGGATCACTTAATTTCCTGCTGGATCACTTAATTCCCTGCTGGATCATTTAATTCCCTGCTGGATCACTTAATTCCCTGCTTGATAATTTAATTTTCTGCTGGATCACTTAATTCCCTGGTGGATAATTTCCCTTCCATGGGGAGCCAGGCTGGAGCTGGGCACAGTGACAACTGAGGGACATTTTGAGTGTAAACAGCACCAAATGTGCTGGCATTGACACTGGGCACAGCAAAAATGGTGTTCAAAGTGCAGCTGTGTCCAAACTGGTACAGAATTTTTCTCAAAATCCCAAATCCCATGAGGAATTCCTGAATTTGTGACAGTGGAGCCAGGACAGGGGAGGGCAGGGAATGGCTGCTAAATCCCAACATCCTGTAGCCAGAAGGGCTGATGGATATTCCTCATTAATCCCAACATTCCAGAGATGTTTCAGCATTCCTGGTGTCCAGGCACTAATATTTTATAAAATAGTCTATTATTAATATACTGTATCAGTAATAGTGCCTTGTGCACTTCACTGGGTGCAGCCAAGGATAAATGAGACCATCAAAGAAATTTTTGCAGTCCAAAAAAGAGGGGGAGATGTGGGAAATGGATTTTAAAGGATTTCAAAACCTGACAGAAAGCTCTTACAGTGCTGACTTAGGAATGCCACAGAATAAAGATGACATTGTTGAGAGGGAGATTGAACTGGAAATAAGTTTCAACAAGTTTCAAAAGATGGCCTTGCAAAAATACCAGATATTTCAGAGAACCAGAGCTGTGAAAGATGCATTGTAGCAGGATGATGTGGGGAAAAAATATAGGTGATTTGTGTTAGATATAGGTAAAAATATAGGTGATTGGTGTTAAATATAGGTTAAAATATAGGTCAAATATAGGTAATAGTGTAGGTGATTGGTGTTAGAAGTATTAGCAGCATTGTGTGACAAAAGCTAATTCATAAAACATTTATAAAGTGTTGTAAACAGGAAATAGGTTCTGATAGAATGGTGTAGAGTTTTGCATCTCTTATGTCTCACCCTTCAAGGAGACTGACAATGGAATAAAATCCTGTAATTTTTTTTTTTTAAACTTTTTTTGTTGGGTGATTTCATCTTTATGTTGCTGCTCTTCTCTTTGAGCCTTCCTGGGAGTGAAAATTCCAGGAATTTTTGGCTTTTTTCTGCTTTATTGCTGTTCTATTAGAGAACCTTCACTTAAGAGCAGGGGATGAGCTGGTGCTACATGTGATACCAAGGTTTTGGGAGAAAACTTCTGAATGTTTTTAAACCTCAGTTGTCTGGAGGATCTCAACACCAGCCTGAAATCTCGTTGAACAGTCTGGGGTGGGAGAGGGAGTTTTGCTATTTTTAAATCGAGATTTTGAAATCCTGCTCCAGATTCTGCAATTTCTGACCAAACAAGAGAAAATTCCTCCAGAAGAGGCAACACTTCTGCATGTTCTCAGGCTGTGCAAAAAAAAAAAACCAAACCATAATTTGGGCTTTGATTGCATCTTTGTTGTTGCTCTTTTCTTTGAGCCTTCCTGGGAGTGAAAATTGCAGGAATTTTTGGCTTTTTTCTGCTTTATTGCCGTTCGATTAGTGAACCTTCACTTAGGAGCAGGAATGAGCTGGTGCTACACGTGATGCCAAGCTTTTGGGAGCAAACTTAAACATTTTAAATCCAGAGTTGTGTGTGACAAGCTGGTGTGATGCAGCAGTGCCTGCTGGCTGTGTTGGCAGGAGCTGAGGCTGGGCTCGCACGCCGAGGCGCTGTCCTTCACCTCGCTGGTCGATGGCTACTTCAGGCTCACGGCCGACGCCCACCACTACCTGTGCACGGACGTGGCTCCCCCCCTCATCCAGCACAACATCAGCAACGGCTGCCACGGCCCCATCTGGTCAGTCCCGCTTCATTTTGGGGCTCATCTGGTCAGTCCCTGTGCATTTTGGGGTTTATGGGTCAGTCCCTTCTGCATTTTGGGTTTATGGGCCCATCTGGTCAGTCCCTGTGCATTTTGGGGTTTGTGGGTCAGTCCCTTCTGCATTTTGGGTTTATGGGCCCATCTGGTCAGTCCCTGTGAATTTTGGGGTTTATGGGTCAGTCCCTTCTTCATTTTAGGGTTTGTGGGCCCATCTGGTCAGTCCCTCTGCATTTTGGGGTTTGTGGGCCCCTCTGGTCAGTCCCTCTTCATTTTGGGGCCCATCTGGTCAGTCCCTCTGCATTTTGGGGCCCATCTGGTCAGTCCCTCTGCATTTTGGGGCCCATCTGGTCAGTCCCTCTGCATTTTCAGGGTTTATGGGTCAGTCCCTCTGCATTTTGGGGTTTATGGGTTAGTCCCTCTGCATTTTGGGGTTTATGGGTCAGTCCCTTCTTCATTTTGGGGTTTATGGGCCCATCTGGTCAGTCCCTTTGCATTTTCAGGGTTTTGTTTTTGATAATTCCTCTCATGGTGAATCCGCTGAGGAAATGAGGGGTTTGGATGGGTGGTGGTTACCAAAACTGAATTTTGTTGAAGGAGAAAATCAGTGTTTCTCTCCTTACTCATCTATGAACTCAGTGTCTCTGCACTAAAGGAGTGTTCCAAGAGTTTTCTCCATGGACACATTGGGATATTTTAGGTAGAGAGTGGAAGTGTCTCTTCGCTCACCCCAGGAGTCCCTGGATGGATGAGCAAAGCCTTGGGTTTTTAAACACCTAAAGGAATTGTCTTCCCTCCACCCACCTTTGTGACTTTTCCCTTTATTGGAAAGATTTTTATTTTTATTTATTATTTTATTATTTTAATTTTATTATTATTCCCTGTATTATTATTTATTTATTTCCCTTTATTCCCCTCTATTTAAGCTGCAAACTGTAGAAATCCAGGAGTTCACCTGCACAGTGTTGGATGCAGAATTCCCTTTGTTAATCCCTCCCTCCCTTGCTCTTTGTGCAGCCCAATGTGAGCAGTGCACCCTTAAATCCTACTTGAATAATCATATAAATATTTCTAAGTTGCTGTTACCCCCCAAGCAGAGGTTTGCTCTCATGCTCCACCCCAAAAGCAGATTTTTGGCTGCTGCCTTGCTGGTTTTGCTCACTGCCCATTCCCTTCCAGCACGGAATATGCCATCAACAAGCTGAGGCAGGAGGGCAACGAGGTGGGCATGTACGTGCTGAGGTGGAGCTGCACCAACTTCAACCACATCCTGATGACTGTGACGTGTCTGGAGGGCTCAGAGGTACAGGCAGCTGGCCATTCCCAGCTGGAATCTGCTCCCTGCAATCCCTGGGGATGGGGTTTTGTCCTCAGGGCACTCACCCTGAGCTCTGGGGAGGGAATTGGCTTTTTTTTCCAGCCCTTTGTGCTGTCTCTCCAAATGGGATTAATTAGATCCAGAACAGGTCCATTCCTCAGTCAGACTGTGCAGGAACATGATAAAAATGAAGCATTTTAAACTCATGACACGGAGAATTTGTCACTTCACCTTGCCTTGAGCATGGTTCAGCTTCCCTGGAGCCTTTTTAGGCATGGATTTCATTCTCTTGATGGATTTTATTCCCACACCGGCCTCAGCTGGAAGCCTGCAGCTGACTTGGTGGTATGGGAATTTAAAGTGTTCACACAAGAATAATAATAAATAATAAATTAAATAATACATAATGAATAGTACATAATACATAATAAATAATAAATGATAAAAAATGGTAACATAAATGCTTTCCTTGGCAAAAAATGGTCATGGAATCAGTGGTGAATCAGGAAGGGATATTTGATATTGGGTTTATCTCTTGTAGATGCTAAAAAATATATATGATAAGCTCTCTCTTTTAACAGTGAAATAAGAAAGGAATTTTGTCTTGGAAAAGAGGGAAGGGGGAGGTGACCCAAAGCTGCAGAGGGGAGGCCCTGAGAGCTCTTGGGATGGGGAACTTTAGGAGTTCAGCCCTTCCCCAGTGCAACTGGAGGGTCTCAACACCAGCCTGAAATCTCGTTGAGCAGTCTGGGGTGGGAGAGGGAGTTTTGTTATTTTTAAGTTGAGATTTTGAAACCCTGCTCCAGATTCTGCAATTCCTGACCAAACAAAGAGAAAAATCCTCTGGAAGAGCAACACTTCTGCATGTTCTCAGGCTCTGCAAGAAAAAAAAAAAAGCCATAATTTGGGCTTTGATTGCATCTTTGTTGTTGCTCTTTTCTTTGAGCCTTCCAGGGAGTGAAAATTGCAGGAATTTTAGGGTTTTTTTCTGCTTTGTTGCAGTTTGATTAGAGGACCTTGGCTCAGGAGCAGGGGCTGAGCTGGTGCTACCTGTGATGCCAAGGTTTTGGGAAGCTTTGGTGGCTTTCCAAGCAATTCCTTCACTCCAGTGATCCTATTTCCCTTCTTTTCCCTCCAACCCCAGGTGATGAATAACTCAGGCCCCTACAAGAACTTCCAGATCGAGGTGAAGAAAGGGGGGTACTTCCTCCATGGCTCCAACAAATCCTTTGCATCCTTGAAAGACCTCATGGATCACCTGAAGGGACAAATCCTGCGGACAGACAACATCAGCTTCACCCTGAAGAGGTGCTGCCAGCCCAGACCCAGAGGTAGCCTGGCCTTGCAGGGTTTTGTTGTTGCAAGGGAACAATCTCCAGACTCTTTTAGTGCATTTTTAGTGCTGTATCCTGGTGTGAAGCTCTTAAGAAAAAAAGAAGGTTTAAAGATTTTTCCTTCTCTGGGGAGTAGGAGTTTTGTCAGATGCCATGGGCAGGTTTGAGGAGGGGAAAAGAGGGTTGGGACCTGCTGGGTTTGCTCTCCTTGTGAGCTGCTGTTCAATAACTCATCTGCATCAGGGAAGGGTTTTGGTCCCAAAACTGATGTCCTGAAGAGCCTGGTGGCAGGAAATCATCTGTGAGGTCCCATCTGAGGGACAATGGGCAGTTGTTGGGTGCTGCCAGCACTCTCTGGAGCTGTCTGCTATGAACTCTGAGAGCCTTGCAGCTGAGTTTGGTGTGAGAGAGGAAGCACAGTGGGGTGATTGTGCTGAGCTGATAATGGTTTCCTGTTAGAGCAGGGGAATAACTGAGCCACATCAATCACCTGCTGCTCTGAGGCTTTGGGAGAGTCCCTGAGCTGCTCACACGCTGCACCAGGAGCGTGGGTCGTGGTCTGGAGCAGGGGCACGTTGCACTTCTGATATTTTGGTTTCATTTTAATGGCTGGATTGGGGATAAAATGACATAAAAAGGGTCAGGGATTTGATTGCCCACTTCAGCTTCTCCCTGGCTTTAGTTCCAGCAGGATTCAGTGCATGTTCCCTGATCTGTCCCTTCCCTGGTGGGTTTTTCCTTCTTTTTGAGTATTTAATCAGACATTCACAAAGAAGTGCAGGGGAGGCAGGACTGAAGCAGGGCGTGGTGGTTCCTGGTGATTCCAGAATTCCAGATGATGATTTAGCCCCAGTGCCAGGTTCTGCTCACAGCAGGAGGAAGCCCAGATGGCCACACACATCCCAATCCCAGTAAATAATGCCTGGAAGGCAGAATTCATGTGCAAAACCTCTGCATCTGCCCTGCAGCAGTGGGAAGTGGATTTTTGAGTCTGTTCCTTCTGCTCATTCCCCATTCTTCAGCTGAATTCCAGTGCCCTGGGAGCACTGTTGGGGCTTCCCAGAGCAGAGGGAGTTTGGAAGGAGGTGAAGTGGAAATGAGACTCCCCCTTGCACACTGGAGAGGGGGTGGCCCTGCTGGCAGGAGGGGATGGGGGATGTTCTATTCCATTTTATTCCATGTACAGCACAGGTATTTTCTCTTTCAATCTTTGTGCAGAAAACTCTGTTCAGTTGTTCAAAATCATCCTGATCTGGCTGATAATAACTCTGTATTTAAAATATGAACAAGAAACTGTGCTTTAGTGATTTCTCTTGAATGAGGAGCAGAAATCAAGCCCAAGTTTCTTTTTCCCTCCTTTTTTTTGGGATTTTAATGCCTTTCCGTCCGTGTTGGTACTGGGAAGGGGGAGTGCATTTTCTCTGAAAAGCTTTAAGGATATTTTCTCCCCCTGCCTTGCAGAAATCTCCAACCTGCTGGTGGCCACCAAGAAGGCCCAGGAGTGGCAGCCAGTGTATCCCATGGGGCAGCTGAGCTTCCACCGGATCCGCAAGGAGGAGATCGTGCAGGTGGGAGCCTGGGGGGTGGCATGAGGGAACCCCCAGAACTTGGGGGTTATCATTTAAAGCTGAGAATTAAACCCTGGGTTTGACCTGAGACCTTGGGAAAGGTTCCCAAACTTAGGTGCCAGAAGTGAGAATGTGGGTTTATAAAATAAATGTGTATTTTTAAAGCAGAGACATGTTAAGGTAAGTAAAGAAAAGTTTAGAGTTTTAGAGTTTAAGATACAGAAAAAATAAAAGCAGTTACAAAGGTGACAAGGAGTTTAGAATGCAGCACTGTAGGTTTGTGTGCCATAACATGACTGGCTAAGAAAGCTCACACTGGAGCATGAGTCCTCAAGACAGAATATGTAAGGATTGGGTCAAAAGCATAAATATCCTTGTTGGCAGTGTTTTATTGGTTAATAAACCCTTAAAAGGATTGTGACTAGAGGTCTTGTGACCTTCTGAGCCATGCAGGGAAGATGTGAGCCCAACTCACCCTTCCTGCCTATGTAGAAGGTAAGAAAAATAAATCCCATCATCTAAAGCAGCTCAGAGGTCCCATCTCTAACTCATTCAGAATTCCCCCAGGTGAATTGGCTGTCACCCAGGAGTGTGGCTGTCCCTGAGCCCTGCAGGGGACACCAAACCAGCCCTGCTGCCTGCTCCTGCCCCTCCCAGCTCCCCTCAGCCAACTTCAGCTGGAGCTTTATTTGGATTTAAGCCTCTGCATGCAGAATCCTGCTGTTTGTATGGCTTTGTGTGGACAAAGAAGAGCTTAGGAGTGATGCCTTTCACTGGAAATGAAATTGATATTTAAGTTTTCTAATGGAAAAAAGGAGTTTTAAGGTCATTTCTTGGGAGTCTTAAGATGTGGTTTGTTGTGGGTGTATTTTTTAAAGCCTGACTTATCAGAGAAACAGAGGTTTAGGGGAATATTCTACAGTAAAAAAGGTGAAATATTCAAAAGCTCTGAGCAGTCAGAATTCTGTGTTTAAGCCTCCCCAAATTTTCAAATTTCCCCATGTTTGTAGTTATTTATTCAGGTCACCTGAATAAACCTCAACAAACACACAGGGCCTTGGATACACTTAAATCAGATTTAATGTTGCCAAAAGAGCTCTTAAATCGTGCCCTTGGCTTCTTCTGTGAAATGAAAAGGTATTGGGGGTATTTTAGTTGCATCACTGCAGACAGAGATTGGGTTTGGGTTGGTGTGTTTACAGTCAGCATCCTGCAAAAATATCCCAAGGAAGGATGTTATTTTGGAGGAAATTGCTTCCCCAAACAAAGCCTTCCAGTGAAATATTACTTCCTCTCACTTTTGGAAACACATTAAAGATCACCTCAGCAGCACTTTGTGAATAAGAGCTCCAGCTGTTGTTTATTCTTTTGTTTAGTCTGGGAATGCTCAGTCCCAGGGAACCTGTTGGGTGATGTGGAGGTGTAATATCCAAGGAATTCACATGGGGAGGATGCTCAGAGCTTGGTGCCTCAGTTTTTGTCTTTTCTATTTTCACATTCTGAGCTGCTTTAGTGTGTGGGTCTGAGCTTCACATGAGGGGATGGTGAGCTCTGTGCACAGAGCAGGGAGACAAAACAATTCCTGCTCCAGCTGGGCACCAAGGACAAATGATCCAAATCTCAGGCCAAGAGCACAACCAGCGTGGGCTGGAGAGAGAAAAACAAGCAGGATGGGAGTGCATGGGCTAAAGCTGGAATTGGCCAATGAACTGCAATCTGCACATGGAGCAGAGCTGATCACAGGGAGAGACCCCGGGAGCGCTCGTGCATTTTGGGACCATTTTGGTTCCTCTTGGGTGCAGCCCTGGCTGGGCTCTTGTGCTGCCCAAGGTGGATCCATGGAGGAGATCCTTGGAATAAATCCCTGCTTTATTCTGCAACTCTGTCCAGCCTCTGCTCCAGGGCAGCCTGCACAAGGCATCAAGCTCACTGAAGCAAAAGCAGCTCCCTGGCACTGGGTTCTCACTGGAACAATTTCAATCTGTAACCAGATCAGCCAGACAGAAAAAAGTGCAGATTCCAACAAATATTTGTGTAAATCTTGTTTGCTTCCTGTCTGACAAATCCCTGCTGCTGTGTCTCAGGGAGAACACCTGGGAAGAGGGACCAGGACCCAGATTTACTCAGGGATGCTCAGCCTCAAGGATGACGAGAACGAAGGGTATCAGAACGAAAGAGAGATCCGAGTCCTGCTCAAAGTCCTGGACCCCAGCCACAGAGACATTTCCTTGGCAAGTTTTTTTCTTTTGTGTATATTTTCTTTGATATAAGAAATAAAATATTGATTAATTTTGTTTTATACAATTATATTACTGACATTTTTAGTTACAAGTATAAAGAAATATCAGAGCAAAATAATATATGTAATAAAGAAGAAACTAATAATAATTAGGAATTAATTAGATAATATACTTAATCGATAACACATGTGAAATTAGATAATTACCAAGTATTAAAACACTATATATGACCTTAGAGTCTGTAGCAGTTGATAAATTGTAAATTAGTAGAGAGTTGGAAAATTGTGTCTAAATAACAATTCTTTAAGTATCTTTAAAAATAAATGTAGCTATTATATTAATACAGTTAAATTACTAAGCTGAAGTGACTTAAATATTATTTTGGTGTAGAAAACACCTAGGTTTGTTTTCAAATACCTTATCTAGATAGAACTAAAGCTTAACTGCCTGGATGCCTTTTAGAAAAGGGCAGGGAATGGGGAAACGCTGCAGGTGCAGCCCAGCCCAGGGGCACATCCCTGCCCTGCTGCCCCGTGTGTGCCTGGAGCCAGGGGTGTTGTGTGCCGCTGTTCTGCGTTGCTCTGATGGGCTGAGCTCACGGCGTGCTGCTGACGTGGTTTGTGCCCCTCTCCCCAGGCGTTCTTTGAGACAGCCAGCATGATGAGACAGGTGTCCCACAAACACATCGTGCTCCTGCACGGCGTCTGCGTCCGCGACCTGGAGAGTGAGTGACGGCTGCCGCCCGCCGGGGACGGGACAGGGACAGGGACAGGGACAGGGCTGGCACCCACCAGGGCTGGGACAGGGACAGGGATGGCACCTGGGAGGGACACGGGGACAGGGACAGGGATGGCACCCGGCAGGGATGGGGACAGGGACAGGGCTGGCACCTGGGAGGGACATGGGGACAGGGACAAGGCTGGCACCTGGCAGGGACACGGGGACAGGGGACAGGGACAGGGCTGGCACCTGGCAGGGATGGGGACAGGGACAGGGATGGCACCCGGCAGGGTTGGGGACAGGGAGTGGCACCTGGGAGGGACACGGGGACAGGGACAAGGCTGGCACCTGGCAGGGATGGGGACAGGGACAGGGATGGCACCTGGCAGGGACACAGGTACAAGGACAGGGCCGGCAGCTCCTGCCTCTGGAGCTTCCCAGAGTGGAGCTGGGACAGCAAAGCAGCTCTAAATAATTCTCCCAATAAAATTCCCTTTCCAGCTCTGTGTTTGAGCCTTCCCTAAGGCTGGAATGCCAGAGGCAGGGGCAGTGTGGATACAAAGCACCCCATGAAGTTTGCACTATTAAATGTATTACATTTATTACAAATGTACATTCATTTGTATGAAATAAATGTATATTTGTAATATTTATACATATAAAGCATGTACACATTTATATGTATACATTTTTATGTTTACACATGTAAAATGTGAATATGCACATAAAAAATGTAAATGTATATAATACACCTATATGTGGCTTTTTAAGCCAAGACAGTCCTGATGTTGTGGGGTGGACACCAGAAGGAGAGCAAAGCTTCAGAAAATTAAAAGACAAATTGGTTAATGCCCCAGTCTGAGCTCTTCCAGCCTCAGGAAAGGAATTTGAGTTCCATGTGGGTGTTAAACAGGGCCATGCTGAAGGAATTTTGGTGCAAGAGCACAGGGGAACACAGCAGCCTGTTGCTGATTTTTCTGAGCTGTTATGTGCATTAAAATTCCACCTTTGGAATGCCTGGTCCAGGTTTAATGTTCATGAGCCACACAGAGCTCCTCAGCCTTTTAATCTGGACTCTGAGCACTGAAATAAACCTTGGGCAAGGTGAAATAAAAACATTTCCAACCATCTGGGCTGGGAGGTGGGAACACAAATGCAATGGCTCCAAACAACTTACTGCAGCACTGACCTTCTGCACCTGCCTCTGTAGATATCATGGTTGAAGAGTTTGTTGAATGTGGGCCTCTGGATCTGTTCATGCATAAGAAAAGTGAAGTTCTCACAACCCCATGGAAATTCAAAGTGGCCAAACAACTTGCAAGTGCCCTGAGCTACCTGGTAAGAGACACCTTGGCAAAGGCACTGGGGCCTAGCTGGGAATACATTTCCCCACTCCAGGGAAAGTGCTGGAGTGGGAACACTATCTCCCTGCTCCTCCTTTCCTTCTCTTCTTCCAATTTCTTCCCAGGTGTAATTTTGGATTTCAACTCAGAATATTTTAGAGATCCTCTGTGGTGTGGATATCCTGGAGCACTCACAGAGATCTCTCTCACTGTTCTTTCCCTGCTTTTCTGTAGGAGGACAAGGATTTGGTGCATGGCAATGTGTGCACCAAGAACATCCTGCTGGCCAGAGAGGGCATTGATACCGAGTATGGGCCCTTCATAAAGCTGAGTGACCCAGGAATCCCCATCACAGTGCTGTCCAGGCAAGGTATGGCCAGGATCACATCCTCAGGGAGAGGGAGAAATGGCATTTAGAGCAGCCAGAACTGGCTCTGCCATAGCAGTAATCAGCTTTCATGGGTCTGCAAATACTCAGTGGGTGTTCAGAGCATTCATTTCTCTTACAAAATGTTGTGTCCAGCGAGATGAGACTGAAGGAATTTCAGTTTATGGATGGCTCCAGGCACGAGCCTGTGAAATCCTTCTGAAAACAGGAATTTGAGAATCAAGAAATGGGACAATTTCTGCAGCTCCAGTTTATTTCAGACAAGAATAATTCAGTTTTTCCCTCCTGTGATATTCACCCCCGATGTTTCACCCCAGAGCGCGTTGAGCGGATCCCCTGGATTGCACCTGAGTGTGTTGAAGATTCCAAAAACCTCAGCATTGCTGCAGATAAGTGGAGTTTTGGTACAACCCTGTGGGAAATCTGCTATAATGGAGAAACTCCACTGAAAGAGAAGACCTTAGCAGAGGTAAAGCTGTGTTACACAAACTTGGATCCATCCTCTTGGGCCCTTCAGTTTTCCCCCTTGTCCTGTCCCTCCATCCCTTGTCCCCAGTCCCTCTCCAGCTCTCCTGGAGCCCCTTTAGGCCCTGCAAGGGGCTCTGAGCTCTCCCTGGATCCTTCTCCTCTCCAGACTGGACAATCCCAGTTCTCCCAGCCTTTTCTAACCCCTGTGTCCACTCAGAAGTTGAGTGAGAGTCTCCCAAACATCTCTTGTTTCTTTTGGATTGATTCCAAAGGGTTTCCCACTGCTGCTGTTCACTGCAGTTTAAAGAATTGGAGTCCCTGTTGCTGTGCCCTTCCTGCCTGTGGCCACAGCCCTGCAGGGCTGGGAATGCCCATCCCAGCCTTGTCCCACCTGGCCTGGAGCTGGGACCTCCCAGGGCTGAGGAGCACCCAGGGTGTCCTTGGCAGACATTTCCTGGTGCATAAATAACTGGGAAAATCTGGCAGGAAATGATTCCTGAAAGTGAATTCAGCACCTTTTAAACACTTCATGGGTGTTAAGTTGCTCCAGACCCAGCACAAGAGGAATTCTCTAAAGATCCAAGGTCCAGCTGAAAAGGGGAATTTCCTTGGCAAAGCTCACATTGAAATATGGATTTAATGGTCACACCCTCTGATGTAGAATCCCAGAACTGCTCAGGTTAGAAAAGACCTCAGAGATCCTCGAGCCCAGCCATTGGCCAGCTCAGAACTGGGAGTCATGGAAGTTAAAATTCCTGGAATGTGTGTTTGTTCCCACAGAAGGAGAGGTTCTACGAGGGGCACTTTGTGCTGGCCACGCCATCCTGCAAGGAGCTGGCAGACCTGATGAAGCAGTGCATGAACTACGACCCCCACCAGAGACCCTTCTTCAGGGCCATCATGAGGGACATCAACAAGCTGGAGGAGCAGAGTAAGGCCCAGGGGCACCTGGAGGGAGGGATCATGGAATCCTGGGCTGGGATGGACCTTGAAGGGCATCTCCTTCCAATCTCTTGGAAACTGAGGAGCTGCTCCAGGGTGGGAAGCTCACCAAGAGAAATCTGGGTGTGGAAGCAGATCCAGACTGGCACGAGGGGATGGAGAATTCCCTGTCAGAAAGCAGGTGGGATCCAAGGAGGGAAAGATGGGACAGTGGGAATAGAGCAAGGATGCCTTGGAGTGTCAGACCACGCAGGAATCTGACCTGGGATGTTTCCCCCCTCAGATCCCGATATTGTCTCAGAGAAGAAACCCGTCACCGAGGTGGATCCCACCCTCTTTGAGAAGAGGTTCTTGAAAAGAATCCGGGATTTGGGGGAGGTAAGAGGAATGTCACCCCCAGAACACAGCCACTGCTCCTGGCTGTCCCCACAGCCACCCAAATCAGTGCCTGGCTGTCCCCACAGCCCCTGCTGTGTCACACAGACACCCAAATCAGTGCCTGGCTGTCCCCACAGCCCCTGCTGTGTCACAGACACCCAAATCAGTGCCTGGCTGTCCCCACAGCCCCTGCTGTGTCACAGACACCCAAATCAGTGCCTGGCTGTCGCTGTCTGAACTTTGTCCTCAAGGATGCTCATTTCTCTTCCACCCAGGGCCACTTTGGGAAGGTGGAGCTGTGCAGATATGACCCAGAAGGTGACAACACCGGGGAGCAGGTGGCAGTGAAATCCCTGAAGCCGGAGAGCGGAGGGAATCACATCGCTGACCTCAAGAAGGAAATTGAAATCCTGAGGAATCTTTATCATGACAACATTGTCAAATACAAGGGGATTTGCACAGAAGATGGTAAATCTTGCAGAATATTAAAAAGTGTATGGGTTTTCCTTTAGAATTTATAAATGTCCTGCCTGGAGCAGGTTTTCCTGTGCACTGGCTCAGGGATGGATGATGGGAATGAGCCATGGGATATTTAAAATGCTGCCGGTGCTCTGGGCTTGTACAAAAGCTGTTGGTGTTCACAATGTGAGAAGGGTCTGCAAACATGCTCTGTTTCTTAGGAGGAAGTGGGATTAAGCTCATCATGGAATTCCTCCCCTCTGGGAGCCTGAAGGAGTATCTCCCACGGAACAAGAACAAGATCAATCTCAAGCAGCTGCTCAGATATGCAGTTCAGATCTGCAAGGTGAGCTGAGCCCCGAGCCTGCAGCTCCATCAGCTGGGTGAAGGGGATGAAGAACATCAGCAACAAACGCATTCTCCTTCTCTATCCCCAAGGATCAAAATCCTAAAGCAATCTCTCCCACGCTTTGTGTGCCAGTGGCACAAGGACCAGCGGGGGAATAATGAGGAGGTTCCAAGTTCCAAAGTTTGCTCTGAAAAGTTGTTCCTGTAGGAGGCTTTGGAGGATCAGGAGGGAGGGCAGCCCTTGAAATGTGCTGGCAAGAGGAAAGGAGAGTGGTGAAGTCTCAAGGAGTGAGGTGAAGTCTAAAGGGATGGAGATGAGCGTGCAGGGCATGGTCAGGCCATGTGAAGCAGTAGCTGGAGAAAAAAAGGGATTCAGGTATTGGAGGAATAAAGGAAAAGGAAATTAAAGGCTTCTTTTCTTCTCTTTTAGGGCATGGACTACCTGGGCTCCTGTCAGTATGTGCACCGTGACCTGGCAGCGAGAAACGTCCTCGTGGAGAGTGAGAACAGGGTGAAGATTGGGGACTTTGGGCTCACCAAGGCCATCGAGACGGATAAGGAATATTACACTGTCAAGGACGACCGCGACAGCCCCGTCTTCTGGTACAGCCCTGGGGGACAGGGACCCCTCTGCTCCTGCACTCCCCAAGATTTTCCTGTTTTTGTAAGAGGCTAAGATACACCATGAGAGCAAGGAAAAGGCACCTGGTGGACTGTACTCACCTCTTGTGCTGTTTATGTCTTCCTGCACTTAATGATCCATTTCCCCACTGTTTTGGGTTTGGTCTCCTTGGTTTCACCGTGCCTCGCTGTGGACCACACCTTATTTCTTACTTTCTAATTTATGTGCAAGGCTCCCTGAACACAGCTGTGGCTCTTGAGTTGCTCAGGCTGTGTGTGAGCAGGGCTGGGTCCCTGGGTGTGACGCTGTCCCCTCGTGTCCCCAGGTACGCCCCGGAGTGTTTGCTGCAGAGCAAGTTCTACATCGCCTCCGACGTGTGGTCCTTCGGGGTGACGCTCTACGAGCTCCTCACCTACTGTGACTCCGAGTCCAGCCCCATGGCAGTAAGTGGCTGTGACAGAAATGGCTGCCAGAGCTGCTTCAATCACATCACTTTAAAAAAATACTATTGTTTTTGGCAGCAAGAAGAGCAATCAGACAATTGTGGGCTCGTTTGGGGCGGGAGGGACCTTAATGCGCCTGTTGTTCCACCCCTTCCACGGGGAACACCTTCCTCCAGGATTATCCTGGGAAACACCCTGGGGCTTGGCCTTACATTGGGGTGAGGCACTCCCAGCTGACCCCGCTGTTCCCACAGGAATTCCTGAAGATGATCGGCCCCACGCAGGGACAGATGACGGTGGCACGGCTCGTGCGGGTCCTGCAGGACGACAAGCGGCTGCCACGGCCACCCACCTGTCCTGAGGAGGTGAGGGAGGGATGGAGGGATGGATGAATGGATGGATGGATGATGGATGGATGGATGGATGGATGATGGATGGATAGATGGATGATGGATGATGGATGATGGATGGATGGATGGATGATGGATGGATGGATGATGGATGGATGGATGATGGATGGATGGATGGATGATGGATGGATGGATGATGGATGGATAGATGGATGATGGATGGATGGATGATGGATGGATGATGGATGGATGGATGGATGGATGGATGATGGATGGATGGATG
>VYZP01038849.1:5821-25069 GCA_013400635.1 Hypocryptadius cinnamomeus | reverse complement strand
CAAGTACCCTAATTAGGCATCTCTTCGCTTTACAAAAATGATGTCCTGTCAACAAAAGCAATGACAGCAAGAAGTATCTGTAGAAAGAGATGCATATTTTATATTTAAACATAACATGATATACTTAGAGCCTGTGGTACATATTGTTTTGGATTTTTTCAGAGAAGTTAACTGAGAGCACTCATTTAATCTTNGGATTTTTTCAGAGAAGTTAACTGAGAGCACTCATTTAATCTTGAGAGCCTTGCAGCCTCCAGGTCATTGCTACAGTTTGGAACTGGAATTACTCTTCAGTCTTGCCTGGTATAAGAGGATTTTGGGAAAAAGGTTTTCTCACTGATGATACTCAGAGAAAACAACTGCTCAGAAAGGTCTAGGCAGCTTCTATTTTATCAAAGAAACCTTTAAAAGCTATTGATAACAGTACTGAAAACTTGCATTTGGAAATGCATACACAACAACATTGCAAGTTCTTTTCTACATTGAATGGAAGATTTTTTTGAACACTTAATTCATCACCTATTGCTACAAGTCCTTCTCATTTTAGCAGCATTAATTCAGCAAGACTGAAGTAAATAGCTCAGATACTGCATAGCTAAACTAATGCAGTAAATTCCTGGAACAGTGTCCAACACCTTGACACTAGCTAATCCTATGCTTTTGAGGGAAACATTCTTTTCATTTTGTACCCAAAATTTCCAATAGCAAGATGAATCCAGCTTACAGGGATGGCAGACAATGCCAAAGCTAGCATTTCTGTTTCTACTCAGCCTTTAGAAGCATAATTTCTGTTAAGAAATTATGTAAAGACAGAGTCAAACTCTGCTCTCCAATTAAAACAAATTGCTTTAATTTTAAATATAATAATTTTTGACAGCAATGAAATAGATCAGTAGAATACAAGCAGAATGCTTAAAAGAATCTTAGGGATTCTTTATGTCTATGTGGAAAAGAAAACATTCTTATGTAAAAATTCTTATTCCTGTGTTAAAGGCATTAACAAAACTGTGTAATATAGATTATCCTTGGCACTGAAGCAGAAGAAATCAGTAGAAATTATGGTGGTTGAAAATGGTTTAACATTCAGTCATTCTTAAAAATAAATTTTCTTTATTTCTTTTTAAGACACTATATAGAACCAGCCAATTTGTTTCACTGGAAACTCCTGCGTTCTCAGCAGCTTTTGTTGAAAGCAGCCTCTTACATGACTTTACTGACTTAAGTTACAAAATTTTGCTATGTACAGACTTTCATAAGCATTGTAGTGTTGCAGTTAATTTAAAAAAAAACCCCCCCAAAAAAAAAGCCCAGTATATATGTCCTTACATTTGAAAGTGTCCAATGCTTCTACACCCAATATATCTCCAAAGAAAATGATACTGGTTTTGTCCATGGCATTGCACATGCTGAGATATGTGGTATCCTGAACTGTGTGGGCTGGGAAGGAAAAAAATATGGAAGGACTACCTTTCATGCTTAATGCCCAATAAATGCTAGTGCATTAAATAATTACTTTGTGTCCAGCTTCATTACTCATTCTACTCACTGCATCATATTTCACTGATCTCTTATAAGCTGGAAGTGTACTTTGGTTTGCTATCAAGGTTTAAACTTTCTGCCAGATGTTTTCTGCTACATGCTGGAAAAAACACCCAACCTCGAACATAAGTCTTGCTGTCATATTGTCCCCAAGTTGAGCACTGGTCAGTGGCATACATTTCTACAGCTTTGAAAAATGCTTTAGGTAATTGCTTAAACAAAACCAAACATAAGCAGAGGCCATATTTCACTGATAGCTCTAAAGTCAAACAAGTCTCCATTTCACTACCTAGTACAGTGCAGTAAGTACATTCAGTCCCTGAACAGAAACACATTTCTTCTGGTATTTCAACCCTACACCATATTGAGGAATCCCTGTGGCCAATTAAAGTAAGATGAAAAAAATCCCATCTAATGAGAAGCAGGATATTATCCCGTTCGTCTCTTTTATGGTGTCACATGCCTTCTGATGTTATGGCCAGATCACATAGCTCTTTCGTCACATAATAAGTAAGTAAACACTTCTCTGAATCTCCCCTCTTCCTGTCCCTGCTCCTTCCTCTCTGACCCTCAAAGGACCTGTGTAAAGAGCAAAAGAAAGGGAGAAAAGATGACTTACATGTGCTAGGATTTAGCTTCTGGCAAGAGACATTAGAAGGAATTCATTTCCTGGCACATAATTTACATGTCCAGTCCTCCCTCCCACTCCTTTTCTTTCTCCCACCCTTCCCCCCTGTTCCTCTTCCGAGCTGTCTTCTCACTCTGCAGTGCTTGCTGCAACTTCCTGCTCTATGTTTGCTTTCTATTTTCATATCCATGGGAAAGGAATCTGCTCTAGCACAGGGCTGCTATCCTGCTCGTGTCCATGCTGGTTGTCACTGCCACTTTTAGCTTAGGCCACAGGTATTTGGACTCCATTAAGTGATGGTGAAACTATCCAGCAAATGACAGTCATTAAATTTTAGCCGAGTCAGCTGGAGGAATTTCCTCTTTGAGGTTTTAACTTTCTGCTTGCAAGCTCCAGACAAAATACAATAATTTTCAATTTTAAATATTTAATCTAAATCCTGGTTTAAGGTTTTATTTTTGTGGAAAAGAGTTAAGTCCCCCTTGCTCATTAAAGGGCTCTCAGTTGTGTATCTTTGACGCTGCTTTGGGCAGCTCTGCTACTTTGATCCTCTTAGAAACAGGCTCATTACAACATCCACCTCACAGAGTAACACTTCAAAGCTTTGCAAAGGACAAAGGGAGGAATTTAGAAACAGAGCCAAGTGGCTCTCAAGTATCTTGACTAAATTAACTTCGTATTAAGTGTTACTGGCCCAGCTGCAATTTTGAGAGGAGGAAACAAAGCAGTAACTCTATGTGCTTCCTTCATGCATTTTATATCAAACTAACAAATATGCTTGAAATCTTCTAGGACCCTGCCACAGCATCTGCTAAACAAAGCAGATACCATAGTTGTTGTATCAAAGTTAGCAGTTGCTCTGAAGATGCTAAAAAGGCAGATTGACGTTGTCAATTGACTTGATTTATATTGTTCAGATTGATAGAGCAAATATTAATCAACGATAATAATGGAGATTACCAGATGAAATAGGCAGTTCTGAAAATCATTATCTCCAGAACCAGCAGTAACCACATTCATCTTCAACACTTTCAGATCTATCCTTGCTGTAATGATTAGCATTATGGGTCGTTCTCCAGCCTAAATTTATTACTTCTGACATGTTTGACTTAGTACTTCAGTCAGGAAGCCATCACTGTTACAATATACTATTTTCACTATGTGCTTTCAGCACAAACTGCAGTGCAGTGCTATTAAGACAAACTTCTTAAGCAGCCTTGTCCCAGTGAAGGTACAATGGCAATTAGAGAGCTCAGCCATACCCTGAGTGTCACAGTCATGCTGCCCAGCAGGAGTGGGCAAATCAGCCCAGCCCTAGTGGGTGACTGTGAGCTTAGACTCCCATCGTATATTGCCATAATCGCTGCTGTGAGAAGGATTTTTACTTTTGAAATATCAGGTGATGCTGGTTTGGGTGGTAATGATTCCTAACATAAAACCTTTGCATAACATGCTGTAAGTCAAATGCAGATGCCATTCATTGCAGACTTTCAAAACCTCTATGTTGGTCTCTCTCAAAGACCGCAGAAAGACTTTCAGTTGAAAGCTATTATTTTATTATTTATTCTATTTATTCTACCTTTTGAATCCTTTACCAGGAGGTTTTTCACAACAAATCAGAGTACCATTTTCTGAGATCCCACTAAAATAATCTAATCCTGTCAATACTTTGCTATGCTTGAGACATTATTTAGAAAATTCTCCTTTAACTAACAGGTGTTTTACAGTACTGAGTGTTACAATGCAAGCTGTGCTTCTGCTTTGAAAGTGTAGTAAGAGTGTAATAAACAGAAAAAAATCACCAGGAAACCTACACCTCTTAGGTTGCAGGATGGAGGGTGCAGATGGCTGCCATTTATCAGGGTTAAACCATGTTCATTATATACTTTATTGCTCCAGAAGAACTGTCACAGTACCTTGCTCACACACATTTCTACTCTGTCTTCCTAGCAATCTTTAAAATGTACTTATGTTCCTCCCTGAACCATTAATTTCCTTCTTGCAAAGACTTATCAGTGAACATAAAAAATGAACTATTATTTTTTCTAGGGGGAAAAAAAGAGATAGTGCTTTATAAACGTTCTATAATATACACAATGTATTTGAAAACAAAGAAAATCAGATTTTATACACAATTGGTCTGCCCACATGTAGTCCTTTGTGAGATATGAATTCAGTGCTAATATAATTTCAAGCTCCTTGTCTTGATTCAACAGGACTTCCAGAAGTCTTCTGGGAAAACAGAGAAAGAAAACAGAGACTTGAATCTCTAACATGGATGAATTTTAGGTAGAACATTTGAGGACCAGCAATGAAGCTGGTAAGTGACTTATACATTCCACTTAATGAGGAATCTAGTTCCCACCCACTCCAGCTCATATCAGCCTACCCAAAAGAATGATACGGTGGCCGCCTGCTTCAATTTTGTGAATGGTTTGTTCTCTGCTGTTAAATTGTTAAATTGGAGAACAAGTATCACTTTAATTTCCCTGACAGTATGTCCTGGAGCTGGAGCATTCTTCTGGAGGTTACTGTGGGCTAGAGAGTTGCTGCTGTTTTGGAAGCTGGAGAGTTACATGCTGCCCTGGACATGGAGCCTCAGCACAATAATTTATTCTTCTTTACTTTTCTCTTTAATGTAAGCCGCATTCAAGTCGGCCTAATTTCTGATTGATCAAAGCCTTCCACTCAGAAGGACACTCAATTTTTGAACTTGAGTGACAAGCCTGGAGAATCTACTTGGCACAGGCAGAACCCATGCTTGAGGTTAGGAGTGTAAGATTGCAGACACCTGCGGTGTCACTTATGTCTTCATATATGCGTAATTTACCATCCTGCATGCTGGGTAAACAAGAAATCCTAGATTTGTCCATGTCAGGTTTGCTTTGAATATTGATACTTGCTCTGTCTGCAACATCAGGCATTTGTATAAAGAGACTAATGTTTTGCAATATAGCAGAAATGTGTACTGCATGCTGCATGAACTCTGGGATCAAATCTTCCCTTCAGGAAGTGGTCTTTAGGTAGAGTAGCACTTCACTGTTTCAAGTGAACCTGATCTCTGATGCAATTTCCCAAAGTAAAGATCAGCTTTCAATGCAGTTTCCTAAAATTTTCCCACTTTTATTCTCTCACTAGCCACAGAGCTTTTGGGCACAGTCAGCAAATCCCAACAGCAATATTTTCTCCACCAGCATATCAGTGACAGAGCCAAACAGTGACAAATAGAGTCCTTTTATAAATGCAGTTATTCCTCACTATTTCATTCACATTTCTGTTGGCATGGGGATGCTGTCAACATTGTGATTTTGAAATAGCAGGGCACTAACACAGTGGTTGTTTCTTTTATGTAGAGAGGTATTTATTTCCCTGACTGTGCTAAGCAAAGGAGGAGATCTTGAGATATTCTAAAATATTCTTCCACTCATGAACCGACCTTTGTGATTTCTGTCTCTAAACTTATGGTGTATCTATCACCAAGAAACTCAGTATTTGAACAGAATACTTGCTGGTTGACAATCTGCCTTGAGGAAATAAACTTCTGTAACTAAGCTCCTGGAAAAAGTTCTTTTGGGGCAATTGGGGGTTTACTGTCCTGATGTTGTGCATACCCTCCTGAGGGTAGTTCTTTCAAAGTTATACCCTGCTCTAAATTTCTCACCATTTTAAACACAGTTGATCTTTAGGCAATGAAATATTGGTTTCTGTTCACATCTGAGTTCTTCTCAATTCTTTCCCCTGAAGCCGAACCTAATCCATAATTCAGTTTCTTTTTAATATCTGCTTCAGGCATATCTTTATGGAGAAATAGACTGAATTTTACACAGTTGTTAGCATACCCAATGGAACATCCATGCCCAGTATATGAGGAAACCCAGATTTTACTGATCATTTTAGTTGGCTTATAATGTTTAATAGCTCTCTGCCATGCTCAAACAAATAAGATTTTCCTTGGAAACACTAGGGCTTGTATTTCACTATCTATTTCCATTCTCCTACTTCTCCATTTCACTGTTGACTGAAGAAGATCCTAATAGAACAAATCATACTGTGTTTTAAAACCTGCCTACTAGAAATCCCAGTTTAGTTCTTGCACAATTTATTCTATTCTGTTTCCAGCTATATATCAGCCTCTGTAACAGATACAAAACCAGCGAGTAGTGGTTTATATTGCATTATTCACAAATCCCTTGATTTGGTTTGAATCTAGATCACAGATGAGTTCTTAAAAACTATTCTCTTTGCAGCTGCTGTCCTTTGGACAACATTCCTTCCCCTTTAGTCCCTGTTCTAAAGATGTAACTGCTTTACTTGTGAAGCACCCCTACCAGCACTATGAGTACATCTAATTCATCATGCATTGTCCTGGAATGTCATCCTTCTACAATTTATAAATATATTTCTATTTTTAAAGCAACTTAATGCTTCTTTATAAGGCAAAATCAAATGCTGATACATTTCTCAAAATTGTAACAAGTCTCTGAGAGACTGTTGACTAACTACACTTCTCAGTTCATACTAAGTTTCTCTCTCAAAATCTTAAGTTTATCCGCTTATGCAATTTTCAAAAGCTAAAAGGAATACATAGTGATAGGAATATATTAATGAACTTGGGCTGCTTTCTCATGGGAATCTTGTTTATCTATTTGTTTGCTTTCTAAGTTTTAGAAAAAAACCCACTTGCTTTTATCAGGGAAGCTAAGAAATCAGAGGAAACTGTAAAAGACAAATAATGGAAAAGACTGACAAAATACGACTGAAGGGAAAGGAAAGTACTAGGCTTTTTTCTACTTTATGTTACAGTCCTCATTTTATCCCCAAACTTATGGGGAACTCCATTCTCTTGTTCCTTTATGGCAGAAATAAAACCCAATGACCCCAGTTCTTTTCCAACAGAAAGATTAAAAGGTACTTTTTTTTTTTTTTTTTTAATTTGATAAAATGCCATTTTAGAGGCCTCTAAATAAATAGATACTCTAAGCAGCCTAACATTTCTTGCATTGTGTGCAGGTTAGTTTCTAGACAACTGAGATGGTAATTTCATCTCAACTGTTCTATTCCAAAATATCTTGAGAGCTGACACCATACAACAGTATCTAGGTGCTTTTGACTATAGACATCTGCAGCAGTAGTAGATACATTCATTTCTCAACCGTACCTTTTACAATTTTACATAGCAGAAAAGCATTTTTCTTCTCTTAATTCCACATGTTTAACAGAAAAAGACTCTATTTTAAACACAACTTGTCATTTTGGAAAAAAAATACAACAACCCATATCTTAACATTTAGTAGTTTAAAAAGGAGCACATTGAAATATCTGTTTTTACTGACAACAGTTGAAATCAATTCTTTGGCAGGATGACATGTTCCACTTCCAAATGAATTCTGAAATCTCTGTATGGATTTTTCTAAGGTATTTACTGAAATTATGAATCATATTTCTTAATTTATGGATCATTTGAAGATCTAAGGCAAATGAATGCAGACAGATCCATAATAATGGAATTTCAAAATTATATCTGCATCATGGGCTTATCAAGATTATGTACCCAGACTGAATGCATTATATTTAGCTGGCTATTTTCTAAATACAAGAAAAGGTAAGCACCTTAAGGCTGATAACAATGGTGTGCATAAATATAGAACATCTAGTAATTATAAATTCGGTTTTTTTCTGCTAATTCATAATGTTCTCCAATGTTTATGCATTTTGGGATAGACGGTGAGCTGTTAATCTGCAAAGGTATGTGAAATGGGATCTCTTACATCATCTGGGATTAACATGCCATTTACATGATTGTTAAATAATGCATGAGATAGTGGAGGCTGAGGACTGGGTACCCTCAGTGGCTGGTCCTGATGCTGCTTGTGAGACCTCTGGGTTCCTCTGACTGCTGTAGGGTCAGTCCAGTGCACCAGATACTATACAAAAAGTCTGCCAGCTTCTTTCTGCAAGATGAAAAATGAGAATGTAGGGTTCAGTGATTCAAAGAGATTAATGTGACCAAACTGAGACACTAAACTGACCAGGCATAATTCACAAACTAGTGTTACTCCAGGTAACATGAAAAAGTGCTCTAGCCCAGGGAGATCTAGTTTTGATGTACTGGCATCCGAATGAGAAAAGTAGAATTAAGAGTCACATGATTTGTTTCCCACTCCAACACCTCCTAAGATATTGGATAGGGTTCACAGGAGAGCACAGAGGTTTAATGCCAAGGCTGATTAAAATTGACCCATTTCAGTTTACATGGGACTGGCAAAATGGATTTTAGAGAAATTGTGGCGGAAAAGCCACATGTTTCAATGGATGAATTGATCTAAAATTGAATCTCTTGAAGACAGCATATGGGAAACAGAGCAAAGCTTTCATAATATGGTGGAACAAATAAGGACATTTCCAAACCAAATAAATAAAAAGATGAAAGCATAACAAAGAGCTATGGACTCAGCCACTACAACAAACCTTCCTTGTTCTGTCTTTTTGCAATCACCAGCACTGTTATGAGCCATAAGCCAACAGTAGCTCACTGAATGACTGATCTACACACTGACTGCAAGTACAGTGGTAGAATGAGACACAAGGCATTTTTATCAATTCAGTGACAGTGTGAGGTAAATACACCTCATACTTTGAGGTACTGATATATCTCTTTTTCTATTATATGGAAACTAAATTGGTCTCACCAGTATTAAAAGTGTGATTTAGAGTCGCCTCTCAGGTGCATGGATTCTACAAGCTTCAGTCTCAAAACTATACAATTATTAATGCTGAAGGCTGGTCTCAAGCTTATATGCTCTGCCTACAATTTCTGGACTTATCTTTTTCTACCTATATATCTTTATATATATCTACCTATATATCGTTATATATATATTTTTTTCTACCTATAAAAATCTGATGCAAAGTAATTATATAGGGGTTTATGTCAGATTAGCTAAATTGGTTCACAATTTAAATCAATGCAAGATGTTAGAAGCGGCCCTAGGCTGCAGATACAAAGGTTTCTTATAGTGCTTAGTCATGGATATGGAAGAACATTTTATTCGAAATGTTCTATTTTTCCATCTTAACTCATCTAACACCTGTATTACCAGGACCATGCTGGAGGTCCATGTCTCCACCATCACCCCTCTTCCTCAGCTTGCAGATAAATGTAAGTGCTTAGGTATGGAAGGCCACTAAACTTAAGAACAACTGTTGTGAATTAAATGTGGCGAAACTGCTCAAAAATACTGTCTGTAATTTGCTAAGTCTCACTTATACAAGGATTATAATTTTTTTTTTTAACTGCTTTGAAGTGGTACCCTGCTAGTTCTATACTCTTTATTTTCTTTTTTTTTTTTTTCTTCCTTCTTTTCTTTTTTCCCCCCACCCTTTCCTCCTAAAAAGCAGGATTTAAATTACAGTTTCTGTCTGGAATTACTTGTCCTTTAGAAAAAACGGTGTTTTCTTTCTCTTCTTAGCAGGTACAGCTGCAAACACTGAACTGAAGTGCTTTCCAGACAAGATCACAGCACATGGATGGTATGAGCTGGCCAGTCGTAGGTAGAATCAGCTGGCAATACCTGATGTGGTTTATAAGAGTCAGGTGTGAAATAATTTGCAGGCTAACAACTTCCCTGTATATATAAATGTCTCACAGATATTTTCTTTCTTTCAGAGCTGTATTTCTGCCCACCTTGTGTAGCTGCATTTTTAAGATGCCATTTGAAGCTCCATTCCTCTCCAGTTTGAACATGGGATCAGCCCTGCACTAACCATGGCCACAGAGCTCCCAGGCATCTCACAGCCAGACTAAACTCTGGTTCTTTCAGAGCCCAGTCAGACAGCACTCAAATGGACCTGCAAAACTCTATATAGAGTTATAACCTTCATTATGTCAAAGGGGTCTTTGAATATCCATTTCTTTTCAGAAATAAGGGTTCTGAAACTTCCCAATGTTGGCTATGTGGCAACATTTTGCTCCCTCTAGTCTCAGCTAAAAAGTTAAAGGTCAGGACTGAGTGGATGAGTTGATTGTAGCACAACACAATGTCTAGTGGCCTATTTTTGCCCTTAGAAGGAGCTAGAACTATTTATCTACATTTTATATTAATTTATGCCTATTTGCTAAGTAATTATTTTCTTCTTCATCTTTCTATACCCTGACACATTAATCTTGCAGACATCTTACAATTGTTAAGGGGAAATAGCTCCCTGTCTTTACCATGCTTCCTTTCCATCTCTCAACACTGAGGCATCAGATGATAGTTCACTTTGCAAGACTTGAAAATGTTGTGTTGTACTCCTCTTTTGAAGAATGCATTTATATTAACAAAGCTCAAACCAGCAGCAATAATGACAGCCTTACAAACATGATTACTACCTGAGACACAAGTACAGTCACTCTCATGAATACATCACCCAGGTATTATTTTCAGCTGCAGACCTGAAAGCAATTTCCATATTCTACAGACAAAAACATGACACCTATCTCTAGGAGAAGCAGAACCAATCTAATATCTGTGGAAATACAATGCATCTTCTAAATTACGCTGTTTCAGGGATATCTACAAACTCTCTGTCTGCAGGGTATTTCATTAATTCCAGTTCCTATAAAGTCCATCATCTACTTAAGACATGGAAAAGCTTTTAACGAGCAAGATCTCTGGGTCTCAAGAGACAAGGTGTTCTGAGAAAACAAACAATTCAACTTCATTAAGCTAGTGCTCAAGACCTAGTTCATGAAGGGAAAAACAAAGCAAACTCAAACCAGCAAGGTGTTGAATTTGTTTTTAGTATATCTTTAAAAAATCCTAATAAGAAAATCCAGGTGACTAAATAAAACATAAGCTATTAGGCTAGTAATGTGACAGAAAGCATTAGTAGTGGGCAGGTTGCACTCACAGCACTCTGAGAAATGGCAACAACACAGGTCTTGGTTTCTCTTGGTGAGCTGAAGTTGTGACAGGAGTATGAGGAGAATTATTGAGCCACTGCTTAGCTGAAAAGATACTGCCTGTACACCAGGTACGCCCTGTCTTTTCGTGCCAGGTTAACTGCTCTATGGCTGAAACATAGAGTGTGTTGTTAAAAGAAATCCTAACTCGACATGGGAAAAAGGAACTACTATTTTTATTTGAGCAGGGAAGGCTGTTGTCTGATGCTACTGTGCCTTATGCAACAAAGATTGCCTGCTTCTTCCAGATAAGAATCATGCCCAGCATTATCTGTTCTAGGGTAATACCCAGGTTGGGAATCCATTTTAAAGTCCTGCTGGAGCTTTGACTGCAGCGTGCTGTCTTGGTTTGAAAGACAGCAAGGAAGGTGGGGACCTCCCTTGGAATATGACCCCGTTTCTCTCCAAATTATTATAACTTTGGGGCTTCAGGCAAAGATAAGAGGAAATGAATAACAGTTCTTTACCAGTATGGATGACAAGGCAAACAATCAGCCGCAGCAGCAGCACAGCGAGCAGAGCAGCAGCACAAACCCACCCGCAGCCTTCTCTCGGCCCTCGGGCACTTTCCCCTTCGGTGCAGTTCCGGTCACGGCCAGCAGGGGCGCTGGTGGCTCCCGGCCGGGCAGGGCGGGTGCGATGATTCCCCCGCGCCTGCAGGGGGCGCTGTGGCGCGAGCTCGGCCGCCTCTCCACACGGCCATGGCGGCTCAGGGGGCAGCAAGGGATGGGAAAGGGACTTCCTTTACAAACTCACAGGCACGGCCCATCCTGGTGCCCTCTCTGAATAGTAAAGGGAGCTGTGGCAGGAACCTCGGAAGCAGCAAGCTGGAACAGCAGGGAGCAGTAAAATCCCAGAGCGGTCAATGAGATGTGTCAGAAACTCCGCCGCTGTAACAGGAGTTGGTCCCTGCAGGCTGAGGGTGCATGGTTACAGTGTAGCAAACCAGTTTAGAGCCGTAGCAGAGACAGGCCAGGGGCCTGAACACACCAGGAAGAGGTTCCCTCAGAGTGGGAAGGGGCTCTCAGGGTCCCAGGGTTTCCCCTGAGGTGCCCAAGCAGATGGTGAAGGTCCCTTTATTTTTAGTGAGGGAGGGTGTTAGTAAGGTCCAGTTTGATGGCCGCTGTCACGAGCAATGGCTCACCCACAGCAGGAGAAACAGGACAGGGCTGGGCTCTGGCAGCAGCAGCAAACTTCCCCCCAGTAAGCAGCAACTCACCCATCCTTCTCCAAGTGGACAACGAGAGCGAGGAGCTGTGCCGAGCTGCTTCCCCAGCCCACATCTCCTGTATCTCTGCTCTGCCCAAGAGAATGCCCCTCAGCTACTGCAGAAAAGCCAGCTGCACTCCTCCCCCTTCTCTGTGGTTCCTTCTTTTGTCTCTTTTAAATACCGGTCGTTATTGTTTCTCAGCAAGAAAATGGGAGAAAATTCCCTAAGAGAAGGAAAAAAACCCGAAAAAGTCTAACCTCTAGCCTATGCCAAGTCTGCATCTTTGTAATACCAGCACCTATGGCAAACAGTAAATCTGTCCAGACTCAGGCTCTGAACCAGTGACACAATTCCTTGATCGCCTCTCATCTCGCAGCCTGCCAAAAATAAGCCAGACCAGTTGAAATTGCTTTAGATGGCTGCTTCTCAGGTTTGGTTAGAAAGGTAATATACTAATTCTTTCTTTTTCAGAGCTCGATGGGAAGAGCTTTCCTTGTGATCACTGTTCTATAATTTTTTTTCTGAATCTAATAAATTTATTTCACTGTCTCTTCTCTGTCAGTGTTACAATGTTGACAAATTTGCCTGGGCACACTGTTTTTACTTATTTTGTCCATAGTATAATCAGACTGTCTGGAAACACACACTGTAATTAGAAGTTTTATCACCTAGAAAAATTAGTTGTCTGATTACAATTTGGCAATCCCTTCTAAATTTAGCATGTTTGTTCTGTTATTCTAACAACTATTCTATGCAATGTTACATTTGTCTGCAAATTGAGGAGGAGGGGTGATTGTGGAGACATGGACCTCCAGGATGGGCCTGGAAATACAGCTGTCAGTTAAGATGGAAAACTAGAACATTTAGAATAAAATGCTGAATAGCAAAAGGCATAAAAGTTATTCTGCTGTCTGATGGTTTGAGCTGAGGTGCAGTGATTTTCTGTGTGCAACTGTCCTAGTTCAAAGCAACAATGTAGTTCATGTGCCTATCTTATTCCACACTGAGATTCTCACTGTTCTTTAGAAACAAAACAATTAAAAATGATCTTCAATAATGGACCAGATCTGTTGTTCCAAACACAGTTTCTGGATAGCCTGAGCTAGCCTACCTTCATTTCTTCCTCAACAATGATACTTTTTTAGATCAAATGTTCCTACTATAATACTTTTTTGTTCTCTGTGTGTGTGCATGTGTGTTTGTTTCTTCCAGGTTATCTGGATTTTGAGTAATAAAAGTGTCCTGAAACAATGGGAACTGTACCAGATATAGTAGAAGCTCTTCTAGACCACAGCAAGAAGTTCTTTAAGTACTGAAATTCATTGCAGGAATCCAGCACTTACTTCAAAGCTGGACAGCGTATCACAGTGACTATTGCAAGTCAATGCAGAGCTCATCACTGGTAAAACTGATCTAACTTTATGTTTGCTTGTACAAATTCAGATAACTTTAGTGGCTCTGTAATATATGTAAAATAAGTCTTTGGTCAGGATGAATTGCTAGATAAATTGCTGGTGTGATAGTGTGGCTGACTTCAAAACAAATACTCATTGATTATTTCATTCATTTAGCAAGAGATTACCCCAAACCTGGCCTAGATCACAATGATTTGTGACCCTCAAATTCGAGGAGAAGCTCTATCATAGGTTAGAACTAATTCAAAGCCTCCATAGGATTCTCTTTTGCTATTACCCATATACTATACCCATGCTTTACTATGGCAGTTTTTCTTCCCTCTGGCCACAATGCATGTCAGTGAAGGAAAAATTTATTTCCTGAAGCCATACTGCCTTTAGCAATTTCACATAGCTCTAAATTATGTGTAAATATCTCATTTCTTAATGATGTTAATGTTGCTGAGTGTATAAGTCTGTAGTACTCAGAGTTTTATGAATAAATATCAGCTCTAAATTACTTATCCTGTTTGAGCAGTAATCACTCAGACTCTCAAGCAAGCAGAAAAAAATTCTTGTGTTATTTTCTCCTCAGTTTACTTGAATTTCTAAAGCCTCGCAAACTTCACATACTTTTAATGGTCTGTCTGCTTCAGCATTATCATAAAACTTTTAACACTTCACCTTTGCATTTTTCAGGATGTGACCTTCAGCTTTCTCTGGAAGTACTAAGACAAGAATTAATGCTGCCTCTTCAACAATATCAAGGTTTCCTGTCACCAGCATCCTACTTGTGTTCTGTAATGGTGCTAGTAATGTCCTTCTTGATAGTTTGCTTATCTCCATACATTCAGTTTACAATTTCCTTTCTATATTATATTCTGGTATAACAAAAATCTCTAAACGTATAAATTTTTCAAGCTCTCCTTGATCCCTTGTTCCTTGTTTATAATTCAGTTTTCCAAAAAGATAATACCTGACCAGGTGATTATGAAATAAATATTAAAAAAACCCAAACAAACAAGACCAAAAAACTATACAAAAGTATTCCTGAAGAAAATATACTGTGTAAAAAATAAACTACTCAAAACTTTTTCCATATGCCACCTAACCCTTTTTCCTCTCTCCAGAAGCATCCTTTAATACTACTTTTACATTATGCTGAAATAAAAGCTGGAAAAGTTGCTGTAATATGGGAAAGTGCCAGCTCCAATAGCACATCTGCTTGGGATACAGTACTCCTTCTTCAGAGGAATGTAATCTAGTCTTTTATTCGTAATGCAAGGTATCTCCAGAAAGAGATGATGAGGAGACCTGAACTTCTCTGTTCTGAATTCACTTTGTTAAAAAAGGTAAATTCCAGGATTGTATCTGTCATCCAAATAATCAAAATCTCCATTTCTCTACTTCTCTACAATATTATCTACAGCTGCCTCCCCTCATCTTATATAAATATTATATTATTATTTATTACATTATTTTATTAATGCATTGTTCCTATGGCCTTAACTGATTAATTTGTATTTTTTGCTGCAATACACAGCAAAATCTGCATGAAATCTTGAAGAATCTTAGAGGTTTTCAGTTACTGAATGACAGATGAGCTGTCAGGACTAGATTTATTTTTTTTTTAAGGCATTAAGTGTCAAAATATTTAGCTGGGCTAGTATTTCAGTTGTGTTTAGGTGACCAACCATCCATGGTACTGTACCTTCAAAGGTTCCTGCAGCAGTTATTTGGATTATTGGACATGAAACATCTTTCCAAACTCTTGACTTTGCAAGATGGAATTTCAGAGTTTCCTAAGACATTTCTGAAATTTCTACTAATTCTCTGGTTCAGCCAAAGTAATATTATGGATATTATGGACCGATACATCAATGTGAAAATTGATTACAGAAGTTTGTAACAAATGCTATCCATCTTACTTTTAAAGTCTCCTTCAGGTTTAGCCACTGCTGTTTATTAGGTCTCTCAAATATTTTCCTTGCTCCTTTCCATGATGCCTTTATCCATACACTGACTGAGGTCTATACAGTATTGATTTACGTAGATGTTCCTTTCCAGGCATTGCAATGGAGAGATCAGACTGAAACAGGATTTTGAAAGCTACTCTTTCAGACCCGGGAACTGGATTTTGTTTGGTTTTCTTCATAAATTCCCATTTGTGAAAGCTTTTTGAGAGCTGCAATTTAACATCCTTTGGTAAGCAAGTGAAATAAAAGCAAACCCTTCCAAATGTTTTGAGAAAAGGAGTAGAACAGAAGCAGATACTTCTGTGGTCAAAATATACTGAAGAGCTTAGTATTTAGACAAGTTCTCATTTAAAGTTTTGTTGAGAGAAACAGGTTCTAGTAAATATCTTAATTTAGGTGAAGCAGCATATTTTGCTAAAAACTATGATTAGTTGAAAACATCCCAGACCGCTTCAGCAGGAATACAGAAATTATGCCATGTTGTTAGGCTGGTTTGCAGTCTGCTGACTGCAGAATGCTTTTATATTGTTTAAGCATCTGCACAAGAAATGTGCTGTTGCTTCAAGCTCAAATCATCAGAAAAGCAAAGGAAGAAGCTGCAGCTTCTCATCAGGTCCTTTCTTCCCCAGTTCTGCCAGGTGACTGTCTCTGTTCTGCTGCTTCCAGGAGTTTCTCTCTTTCCTGTACTGCTGGCTACTAATTGATCTCCCTGCAGCATTTTTCCCAGCTTCTGTTCCACTCTGTTCCTTGCTCTTCAACGTGGTCCCTGGGACCCCTTTCTTCTTGTCACTTGAAGCATCCAGACAGCCCAGCCCAGGGCGTGCTGCATATTTCTCCTGCTCCCCTCACCCCAGGACTCTTTTCTGTCATGGAGCATATTAGGAGATGCCCCAGAGCTCAGGAAAAGCTCTATTCTTTTCCACATCATCTGTTGTTTTGGGCTCAGTCACTGCTATTCCCCAGGATGGCACCCACTATTTCTTTCCAGCTGGCAAGGAATTTTTCTTTTCTTCATCTTTTCATATCTGTTCACAAAAGACACAGCTGAGGTTTGAAAGTGATAATTCAATCCACATGTCCAACCAAGAAAGGTAAACCAATAGCCAGTGCTCCTCAATCTATTTTTGAAAATCACAGCACTTAGGGCTTTGAGTACCCTGCATATAGGCACAGTTTATCCCAAAGTTTGCAGAGACTTGCTATTAGATGACCCAGGTATCATCTCTTCCCAAAGCTGCAGAAACAAAATGTAGCATTTTCAATTGCAATGCCTAATTGTGAACATTAAATATTTTGACAGCTGGAGGAGAAAACACGTCCTGGAAATGTCCAGGATTGTTATTCCTAAAGTGATGCAATGGGTAGAAAATCTAGCTACTTTAGTATATAAAAAAGTGAAACCTTGCATTTCCTGACAGAACCTAAATAACATTTTCCCTTGGAAAGAAAAAAAGAAAAGTGAAAGAAATCCTTATTATGCAGTGATTTTGTAATGATGTACTCTGATAATCTTTCTGTTAAGATGATCTGAAGCCAGAAAAGATCCTGACTTTAAAGACCTTTGAATGTAGGTCTTAACCATATAGAAAGGATAGGTTGAAATCTGCATTAAAAAAAATTACCCACTCTTTTATGCTATTCCAATCTTAAGGAACATCCCTTACACAGACGTACAGATACACAGACAAAGACAGACACAGACATGCATACATCACTTTGTGCTGGCACTGGCTGTTAAGACAAAGAGGTTGGTCTGTACAAGGTCCTGCTTCCTCCACCCCATTCCAACATAAAAGGCAAATGAACAGGAGCACAAGTTAGTTTTTATCCAGAAACAATAATGGGAAAAGGGAGTTGTACATTTGAGATACCTAGAAATGAATTTACGACATTCAGCTAAGTAGAGTAAGTAAAATACAGCCCCACAAGAGAGAAGGTGTTTAAACTTTGAGCATCTGATGCCATCCCTTGACTTACTTAACTGTGCTGCTTTGCTGAGTGGAAAATCTAGTTACTTGAATGTATAAGGAAAATGAAGACTTATATTTCATGACAGAATCTAAATAACATCTTATCTGTCCAAGTGAAAATCATGTCCATTACACTAGAATGGTTATGTACATCATCCTTCTAGTTTACATTGTTAGTGTGCTTTTACATCAAAGATGTCATTTTACCTTCCATCAGACATCCACGGATTTCTCATGCAGGCTCTCTCTCCTCCTGCTCTGCCCTCGCTACTTGTTGTTGTACTACCAGGTACCATGAAATTGTAGCTATATTTTTTGAGCTGTTTTTCACAGGTTGGAGTAAAATATATTTATAACATGAGTAAATTTTTCATTGTAAAAGGTATTTCTTCATTCAGAAAAATATCTGAACTTAGAGCAGCAAGTGTATTGTTAGAAGCAAGGTTTCAGTATAAAAGCTTTAAATGATGTCTAAAATCTTCTTAAATGCAGTGTGTTGTCTCTGTTGCTCTGTAAATCACTAGCCTGTTAGAGGTCAAAAGATTATCCTTTAGAGAAAGGCTTCATTCTTTATGAAGCAAACGGATGAACGAAGGTTACATAAATAAGATGTCTTCCCTGAGACTTAGGTGGCATGTATACATCTTTGCTGTCAAACAAAGCAGAGATGCTAATAGGAAAATGGGGTCTATTGTTTTCCTGAGATGCTCATGGATAATAGCTTTTTGCTTACTGTGGCAACTTGAGGCTAGGGCATAATATATATTCTCAGTGTTCCTGACTCTTCATCCAAAAAAAAAGTGAGTTAATGGCACACTATCCACTCCCAGTGGTGAGGTGTATACAAGAAGGAAGAATTTTCCAGAGTCAATATAAACTTCACTCTATTCATTCGAAAAATCCTTGGCTTTTATGTTTGACCTTGGGATAAGTACATCATTCCAATAACGGGATTAGAATATTATTATCTTTCTTATTCAATTGATCATAAGTTTATAGTAAAATTGCCAGTGTCCCTGAAGAAATGTGTGTATGTATACAACGATTTCAAGGAACTTGGTTGTGAAATATGACTCCCAAGTGTAAGGTATACAGTGTTATCAATATGCTTCTGTGATATCCCCTAGTAAAATGGTAATAAATTAACCTCGAGCATGAAGCTCGGATCCTTGACTATACAACCGCCTTGCCAATCAGCAACACTGTGATTAGGATTTAAGGATATGGAATCATTACATGTCTGCAATTTGTAATGAAGAATTCCAGATGCTTGTAAAAGTCCCTCTAAAGTCCCAGAACAGGGATAAATGTAAATGTCTGACTCCTATGAGCATAAGCACATGAGTAGAAGGAACCCTTTCCTAAGCAAAACATTCAGCATTAATTTATATGTTCAGTCTTTTTTTTTTAATCCGCTGGCGGCTTAATGCTGAAAGAAAGTTTTCCTTATCTGAGTTGATAGCTAACAGTCAAAGTTGTTCTCTTGTCTCTGTATCTTTCATAGGCAGAGAAACTGATTCATAACAATACATGGATGCACTGAATTAGAAAAGACAGTTTCAGAGCAGTGACATGTTTTTCTTCCTA
>VYZP01038848.1:0-20756 GCA_013400635.1 Hypocryptadius cinnamomeus | reverse complement strand
GGATGCAGAGATCTACCCCCAGCCCGTGGGGGAGGTGCCCGTGCCAGAGCAGGTGGGTGCCTGGAGGAGGCTGTGACCCAGTGGGAGCCCCAGTGGNGCAGGTGGGTGCCTGGAGGAGGCTGTGACCCAGTGGGAGCCCCAGTGGAGAGAGGGGGCCCGGCTTCCAGGCTGGAGCAGCCTGTCCTTGGAGGACTGCACCCCGTGGAAGAGTGACCCACACCACAGCAGTTTTGGGAGTGACTCACCTTGCAGCAGTTTTGGGAAGACTGCTGCCCATGAGATTGGAGCCATGCTGGAGAAGTTCATGGAGAACTGTCTCCATGGGAGTGACCCCATGGTCCAGCAGGGGAAGGACTCCTCTACCAGAGCAGCAGAGGAAAATTGGGTGATGAACTGGCCAAAACCCCCATGCTCTGTCCCCTTTACTGTTGTGGAAAGGAGGAAGGGTTGAAGGAAGAAAAATTGTTTTTACTTCTCATATTCCTCCTCTGACTCTGTTAGTAATAAATTCATTTTGTACCTCTAAGCCGAGCCTGTTTTGCCCTTGGAGTGTTTTCTCACAGTCCTTAACTCATGAACCCTTAGTTAAATTTTCCTCTCCTCTGCCCAGCTGTGGTAGGGGAGGGGAAGTGAACGACTTTCATGGGTGACTGGTGTTTGGCTAGCATCAAACTATGACAGTACTATCCATGAAAGTTGCATATTTATTCCTTTTCAGATTCCTTTATTTATGGTATTCTTCAAATGAATTATTTTTAAGGATAAATTACAATATTTTATTGAGATACTTCCTGTTTTATGAAAGTGGCAGTAAGTTTGTCTCCCTACAGACACAGCTCCCATTAGGGTGAGCCTGATCTAATTTTCCCACCTCCTGAGTTGCTATTTGCACATTTTCAGCACAGGTGGCTTCCCCCACCCATTCATTAGCTGTGTCTCAGAGTACTATTCATCAGTAGGGTCTCAATGGAGCATTATCCTTGGATAATCCCTGAATTATCTAATCTATTTTAATTTTAGATGAAATACTGATGCTCTTTCCCTTTGAGTGATGAGAGTAATGGGAATTGGCTACCAAACAGTCTTTTTGAAACAGAAGTGTTTGGATTTTTGTTGGTTTGTTTCTGTTGTGTTTTTGTTTTGTTGTTTGGGTTCTGTTAATGAAAAATATTATGGAAACCATGAGAATATAAATGTCTTAGATTTCTTCTAAAACTTATGCTTCTCTTGCCAATGGGAAGACTCAATTCTGAAGACGCACAACCAGACCACCTTTCCTCATGAGGTTGTCTCCCTGCACAGCTTCAGAAAAATAACTGCTTTTTGGGTCCAGTAAAAAATAACTTCAGCTCCTTCATTTCCCCTGATCTGACCTCCTCCCACAGATTCATGGACCTGCAAAAGTCAAATATCTTCCCTAAAACATTAGCCAGTACTTATCTCAGTTACAGAAAATATCTGAAAGGGTTTCTTCAGATTGCATTATACTTTGAACTGTGATATTTCTGCCTTCAATCACAAATCAAGCTGTAATGAACAATTATACTTTCCCTCGGAAATATTCTTCATTTGGAGTTAATATGTGTGTACCACCATCAGTGTATGAGTTCTGGCAGCAACATTTTTACCAAACAACCTTTTGGAAATGTTGCTTTTGATTCTTCATTGATTTAGAGTATCTTAAAGGTTTTATCCTCATTGGTCCTTTACTGCAATAGAGATTCCAGCATCATATTTATCGCTTGTTTGTTTTACCATTTCCTGAATAATGTGAATGAGTGAGCAGCTTATATCAGGTGATTGAATTAGGCATTTATTCTGAAAATATATATATATATAACTGCATTAATCAAACCCACAATTCTGCACTGAACCTTCTTATTTCCCTAGTATATCATAGATATTGGTAAAAATTTCTATTTTTGCATTTGTTTTGCAAAAGTGATGATGGAAGGTACTCTGACAAAAGCAATTCTAAATACCACCCTGTCTTCCTGTAGTAATAGATAATACTTGAATAAAGACACTGATTTCCAAGTACAAGGTGTTCATTATAAACATTTAAAATAAACATAATAATTTATTATTTGACAGTGAAATATATAAGTGGTCATATTTAATGAAGACAGTATAATCAGTTAGTTATTCTACAAAATGTATATATACAGAAGTAGGCCAATCATCTCATTTCTTCTTTTATGTATTTTTAATAATAAGACTTTATCAATTCTAAAAAAAGCTCCTAAGCCAGCTGGAAAGTGTAATTGCCAAGGAATGTGCTTCATCCCATTGTCCAGGTTGTAAATAAGGACATTAAACAATATTGGCATGAGTGTCTGAGTGACACCAGTCACCAACTGCCTTTTTTACCACTTGCAAAAGCTAACCCTTGCAGCCTGAGAGCCCAGCCAGTTTTCCATCCTTTTGTCCTGCCTGTGTCTCACCAGCGTGGCTGCAGGGGGGCTCTGGGGCACTTTGATTTCAGCAGGGCTGTTTGAACTTCACAGCAGCCACTGGACCACAGCATCTGTTGGGCTGGAGGAGTCTGGTTCCTCTCCCCTCTCTGTTTCCTGTCACCTTCAGTTCTATCTCTGCTTCTCCCAGTGATACTTTGGTGGCAGCTTGTTCTAATTTCCTGTCCAAACAGAGAGCACTAGGGAGGTTTGGGATGTTTTGAGGCTTCCACAAGGAACTGTGCTCAGATCTGCAGAGGCAAAAGGATCAGACAAGATCGTTCTGAGTGAAGATTCAGATCGCTGTGTGAAGACTGAATACAATCATCCCCTTAGGCCACTGGGTAGTATAGGCATAAGAAACCCTAAGAATAAACATGAAGAATTTAATAAGATTGTTCAAACAGATATGTTGCAATTTACAGAACAGGGATTTTCCCCCTACATTTTTCAATTTCCTAAGTAATCTCCTATTTTATTCTGAAACATCAAATTTGCCTAGACCTGTTGTGTTTTCCAAAGAGACTACAAGGATATTTTCAATTATACCAGCATATATTACCACTGTTCCTTTTCAAACTAGTTACAGAAGAATATGCATGCATCTCCAAAGGTAGAATAGTTTTTCTGTTCTTTTTACAAGGTCTTCTACTGCACTGATGTTCCTTCAACCATGCATTCTCTTTTCCCCAAGTTACGTGGTTATGAGTATTTAAAATACAAGTGCATTGCTTTAAACTTTTTAGACCAGTAGTGTAAACTCCAGGATGGGTTTTAGTCTGAGCTTTCTAGTTCATGCTTCAGCAGTGTGTAGTTTAGCAAGAATCTAATAATGCATAACAATGTTATACAAAATTAATGTAATAAAACCTTGGAGCAAATTGTCCTGCCTATGTACAATTAAGAAGCAGAAGCCTTCAGAATTTTAATGCTGTTGGAAATGAGGGATTTGTAAATAGGTTGTTAGTTTTACCTAAAGTTCCCTATGAGCATTCTGATTTGTAATATGTATGTTTAAAATAAAAACAAAAATCAAACGCACCAGCAACTACACATTTAACAAAACTGTAACAGGAATAACTAATGTAATAAAGGATGAGAGAGGCAGTTATTGGACCTGTCATAATTTCTTTCTTAGATGATTAGGGGTTTTTTACTTGTTTATTGGTTGAGGTTACTGAAATGTGGTCTGTGTAGATCTTTTGATAAAGACGTTCAGTGTTCAGATATTTATTATGGAGAGGCATGCACTCAGCTGAGGGGTATTAATGGAATTTTAAAACAAATTACTAATACATTCACAGAAACAGGCATATGTACTTTTATATTTGCTTTATCAATGATGCCTTCCTGTGCATTCTGAATCAGTAGTTACATGGCAACTCAAGCACCTCCAGTGCCTTTATTTCATTTGATTGAAAGGAACTAAATTTAGAAAATCCTGAAAAAAACCCAACCCTATAAAAGTACATATATAATAATGTATTTGAAACAGTGAGCAAGGATGCTCTTTAAATATCCCATTTTCTCTTGAGAATTTTATTTCCTAATAGTAATTGTTAAAAAAGGTGACAATTGGCAAAAAATATAGGTCTGTCTAATAACTCTTAACTGTCTGGTGCATCTTCTGAGCTTCTGAGGTCTGTATCCTGTTTCTCAAAGAAAAGGATGTGTAAAATCCTTTTAAAATTGTCTTCTTTTGAGGATTCAGAGAGAGCAGAACCAAACCCCTTACCCCTCTATGTGTTCACCTACCTGAACAACTTTTGGACATACTAACTTTTAAAATTGACAATTAGCACCTATCCTGCCACCTTTGAACAACCCTGACCTTTACAATTTGTATTAGGAAGCATCATGCTGCAGCTGACTGGTACTAATTTTGCTGAGAAGTATTTTGCAGAAGAAAAAATGTTGGAAAAAAGCCCAAGTGGGATATGATGGGATGTCCACTTTAGGAAACAGGATGAGAAAACTTAATCACAGTTTGTTTCTGTTTCTCACAATAACTCTGGTAGGTTCTCATCTGCAAATCTGATGTTGTTTTTATTTGGAATACTGGTGAATATCAGTGTGTTAGATATTCCGTGACTGTAAATAATGAATCTCTTAGCAACTAACGAAGCATTTAGCAACTTCTTGTATGGGAGTAAAGGACTGCCACAGTCAAAGCCTGCCATGAATCTCCACAGCAGAACTTCCTCCAGGAGAATAGTCAGAAACTCTGGCAAATGTTAACATGTAATTTTTTCCAATAAGAAACCTCTTTTTCTCTTGTAATTTTTTTTTTTCTTCTTAGAGTGATGCATAAGCAAAAGTATGCTAGTAAAAGTTATATTAAGTTAGACTACATGAATGCAATTCAGCTAGGAAAAATAAACAGTAAGCTGCCTTAGCACCTTTCTTTCAATTTTAAAATGCCATGTTCATTGTGGAATATTAGGAAATTAATAAAAAAAATGTTACAAATGTTACTTTATACTTTTAGCTGGTGTTTCCCTTTGAAATGATTTTTGTTTGTCTAAAAAGCAACCCCAAACAACCCCTCGCCCAAAAGAAAACCCAAACAAAAATAGAAAAAAACCCCAGTACGTTACTCCCTCCACCAAAGGACAGTTGGGCTTCCTTCTGTTTAATGAGGTTTAGATGACAGGCCTCAAGAAACCCTTACTCTTCCAGTTCAGTACAATGCAGAACTTAGCTTGAAGCTTTGCAGTGCACAGCAGATTCACTCAACCAATGTGGAGTTTGTGTTCCTTGACTTGGGACAGAGGAAAATGGGTGTGAAAGGACAGAATTCATTTTGCTCTGATTCTCCTCCTCCTCTCCACCATGTGAATGCTGTGTGATAAAGAGATTTTTATGTTCAAAGACTCAAGTAGAGGTTATTGTCTTGACTGCATAGCTGCACTACTGAAAAGTAGTTCCAGCACCACAGACTTTAATATTGACAGTGTTAAGGCACTGGATACTGGCTGTATCCAAGGATATAGCCAGAGTAAAGCTAAATGTGTGAATACAGCAACAACAAAGGACTATTGTAATTTCAGATGACTGAAATCTGTAAATCCTCTTGGAGGTGATATGTGGGAAAGCTGTTATGCACTTTTAAATTCTCTAATTCCTTATGAAACTATGTTTTAAACCACAAGGCATGGAATGCAGCCAGGAAACTTGGATGGACTAAGATCAGAGGGTACCAAGATCATGATTTTCATAATTTCATTGTACATCGATAAAGTAATTGAAGTTATAAAAGCTTCTTTTTAAACCTGCAACATTTTGGGCATAAAAATGTGAATGAGAGGTTTTTGCCAGCTAAGTGCAAGAACTCCGTGAAGCAACAAGATATTGCAGAATTATGTTATAAAAATTTTAGTCATGTGAAAAAGCACATTACCACAGTTTAATTTGATAATGTGTATGTGGGCTTGCTCTCGCTTTTATAAGTACCATACTGTTTTGATAATTTCCCAGACACAACTGTGTAATAATTGCATGTCTGGAATGGTTGAAAGCATGAGGCAAATATAGCCTAAGCAAGTTTTCCTAGAATAATTGTATACTGTCATGTGTGATTGGCTAAGTGTTATACAAAGTGTACAAAACATAAGCAAGCAGGCATCTTTAATTAAATAAAAACACTGTTATGCTAGTATTCCTCTTTTTCCATGAACCTCAGGAGTGGATTTTTATGATTAGGTACACTGTGAATGTACTCTCTTCTCAAGGACAGGCATAGAACTTGGAGTTGTGGCTGTCATGCTGTGCCCAACTCCAGAAGTACACTCCTTTCAAACACGTTGTCCCTGTGCTTTATGTGACTCTAAATGTGCTGTTCCTTGACCAGAGCCACTTCATCCTGTAGAGGTGCCCTGTGCATCCAAGTGCCACAGCCAATCTTCTTCTAGAACACTCTGCTAACACACATGAGGGTGTGCAAAGTTTCAGTTCCCAGCTGGCACGTGAATGCATTGGGATAAATTCACTTCTTTGTTTCTTCCTCAGTAACATGAGAATTGTGCTATTTACCTTCTAAGAGAAATGTAAAGACAAATTCACTGAAGGTTTTAGGTGCTCAGAAAATGTCATGGAGGAGGTTGTATAAGTACCCAGGAAAAAAAATCAGTGCAATCAATCTATTAGGACATACTTAACAGTAGCTTACAATGGATGAGTATCCATTGCTTCACTGCTACTGGGAAATTACATTGCCAGTAAACTAAATTAGTCCATCTGTGGGTTATGTGTCTCTAGGATATTCAGTTAATTACATTACAGTATATTTTTATTCATGTGAAGCAGAAATACCTAGTGGTTAAAAGACTGAATAATGAATATGGAGGTGTGGCATAGGTGCAGCTCATGGCACAACATCCTCATCCATCACACTGTCTTGTCTCCCTCAGCCAAGGCTCAGAAGGAGTTAAATACCATTCTTAGAACTTCATTACACACTTTGTGTGAAAGAAAGAGAGTTGGCATTACCTCCCTGTAGAGGAATGCTTCGGATTGTTTTATACGTATCTGTAGCCTAGTTGAGTGATCAGCATGTGATAGACAGCTTTATGTAGCAGGAAGAAGTGGGTTCTATATCAGCATTCTGAGGTAGAAAACCTGAAATCATTTTAATTTGTCTTAAAATGTTCAGAAGTGGGTACTTAACAACATAGTTGCATAACCCAAAGCTGAGATTTCTAAAAATGTTTATTGTGGCTTAAATGTGCATCAGTGTAGAGGTAATTAAAACAGTCAGAAGAAAATTTCTGACAAGCTGACATTTTCAAAACAAATAAAGATTCTCCAGATATTTATAACTTTGTGTCAAGGACAATTTATACTCCATGTCATATTACAATATTTAATTTGTTTTTGTTGTCATACTGTATTAACTCTAAAAGACTTTTAATATTTCAGCAGCTGCTGCGTTGCCCTAATCAGCACTGAGAAAACATGCAATAGTGAGTATACACAATATGCCCAACATGTTCTTTGGGTCACTCCCTGTTCACCCCTCGATGAGGGTCCTGTGTACCATGTTAGCTTCTGGGAGCAGCAGAATCCACATGAACGAAACTTGGAGGACCAGAGCAGGGAACAGCAGCTTTGGTTGGTGTTTCTAACCGTATCCAGTCATTTATGCCCATGGCCCTACTGACCTGCTGTGTGGGATGTGGAGTTAGATATTTTTGGAACATGCTGCTCTGAATGAGTAAAGGGACACAACTTGTCCCTCTCAAAAAAAAAGCAACTTGTTCCCTAAATCATCATGAATCAGGCCTGAATCATGGGCTTGCAAGCAGATAAGAGCAATCATTTTGATTTTTATCTACTAAAATTCTGTGTGCTCACTCCAAGAATGGCCCAGGGTGTATTTAATTTGAACTTCTTACTGGTATTAGGAATTTGGAGAGAGCATTATTGCTATCTACCTTGCTTCTCATATATATTGACATGAGAGTTGCTCATTAATAGAGATGACTCAGGGTCAGATTTTGTTTAATTATATTAGTCCTGGTCATTACTGGTTTCTTAATTATTTAGGAAGTGCCATTTAAATATATCTGATTTCTGTTCTAAACTAGATCTCCTTGTGATGGCTATGAAATATTATACTTATTGAGCAATAGAAGTGTGTAGCATTCCAGGATAAGAATAGGATGGCAAATACCATAGAAAAGTTCTGATTATTGCAGTATCACTAAGCCTTTTTGTTTGTTTGTTTCCCCTGCTAAGGGTTTTTTCAGTCCTCTAATTATCAAAATTCTGCAGTAGTACTAAAAATATGACACCACCACTTGGATTGATAAATAGGAAATGACATACTTCAGGCCAGTGCTTTGAACAGGTACCAGAGGTTAAAACTATTAATAGTGAAGTACCTTACTGAAATTGGACACTACTTGAAGCAAATTGATGTCATTGATTTGTAGGACAGGCTGTAGTGCTCAGCCTTTAGTGAATGTGAATGTATCTGTGTTAAGAGGGTACTGTCACCTTCATATATTTAAAGACCAACCCAGACCATTCTCACTGTTAAATTTCAATTAAACAAATTTGGTTGGAAAAAATGTTCTATATGTCTTTTATCTACCCTGAGCTGCTGGCAAAACAAACTGGCTGTTCCATATTTGGCATTTATTAATAATATTTTGAATACCACTGCGCTTTTTAAGCTGAGTGTGGTGGAATTCTCATGTGGGATTATTAAATGAGTCGATTTGCATTCTAATGAGAACAAATGTTTGGGATTGCATTGTTAAAATGCTAAAACGGTGTGTGTATAATTATTTTGCAGCTTAGATTTGCAGAACTCATTTCCCCAAACTCTTTTTTTTAAATAACTAAAGAGACAGAGCATACTGACGGCTGGAGGGGAGGTGATTAGGGTAATTTAAACTGTTCACAAATGACTTTGCTACTGAATGAAAGCATTTCTTTGGCTTTGCTATGCTCCTTTCATTATCTTTAAGCGGCTGCAGTGTTGAGTCCCATAAGAAGCCTCACCAAGCTCTCTTTCCTTGTACACTTTCTCATTTGTATTGATTAATCATTTTGTAATTCCATTCTAGGTTGCCTTGCTCATCTTTAAGGCATGTGCTGCTTTTTCTTTGCTTGTCTATCCTGTAACGGTTATGTTGTCTCTTCTAATACCTTAGCTTTATCACTGCAAGTCAAGCTTTAAAACATTAATCCCTTCATGCTTTAATTTCATATTCTATTATCAGAATGAATGCAAATACTGTTTCCTTTTTGCTCCTTTTTAATCATCTTCACTACAGCTTTTGCAAATGGTCCAAGAGTAAAGTAAGCTTTTTATTGCAGTCAAAGTCAAAGATTTCTTCAGTTACTCTTTTCATATATTCTTCCACAAGTATTGCCAAACAAGAATTGTTTACTGCAGGCTTCTGAGATGTTCTGCTGCTTTCTATTCACCATCTACGTGCACTGCAAGGCAGTGTTGTTTAAAATACTGCTTTCCTAAGAAAAAGCTCAGAGATTCTCAGAATAAATTACTGTGAGATACCACAGGGAGGTTTTGCTGAAGTCTTGTCTTCCCCTCCTACCCCCTCCAAGTTGTCTTGTCATAGGCAATTGTGGTTGCGAGGTGTGGGTAGGGGCTGCTCTTTAACTTGCTGTGTGAGCCACCAGGCAACACTGTGGCATTGTAAACTTATGTAAAATTCATCGAGAGAGACCTTAGCAGCTCCATAGTTAAGCTCAAGTTATACTCTTCAAGCAGGTTTTAAATCCTTGAGATTGACACAAACTTTTTCAAAGATCCCATCAGAAAACTTGAACCATTTTCAGTAGGAAGGATACGTGTGGAAGTTTCCAGCTAAAAGAACCATATAATCTGGCTACACTTTAGCTTAAGTAATTTACAAGCCTCTATAAATTTTTTTCTGCTTGTTTGGGGTTTTTTTCCCAGGTCCATGCCCTTTGTAATTGCAAAAATTGCAGGATCCCAGTTCCTTTTAGAGCATAATCCTTGAGTAATCCAAATGAATACTCCTTTTTTGCTTTAGCAGCAGCATCTTTTGCCAAAAAGAATAAAACAACAACCTCAAAGTCTCATTCTCTTCAATTTTGCTAGGGAAAAAGGAAGATGCTGTGTCATGGGAGACAATTCTAAGCATTACATCAATTGCATACTAACCTTTGGGAAGGACGGAAGCGTTCCTTTTCCTTCTCACTGACTATTCTATTGTTTCTTGTGTAAAAAGCAGTCCTTTGAGTTAGAATAATTATATCAGAAATTTTTCTTGCAAAACTTAGTTGTGTTTCCAATTCTGTCTCCAACAAGCTTGCAATCAGTAATTCTGTGCAGGCTGAATAAAGGATTTGTTGGAACTGCGGAACATTTGCTTTTCTTGACTTATCTCTGTAAAAGCAGAAGTTCCCCCTACTTCTTGAGACTCGAGAATATTCCCCACATACTGTCTCCTGTGCTGCATGATCTGGTTTTCTATGCATGTGAAAACAGACACAAGGTTTAGGTATGCTAGTTTTCCTTTCTAACATCTCCACCAAAACAAAGCTTCTGTTGTTGCAGAAGGCTGGTGTCTTTCAGCACCAATAATACATTTTTGAAGGAAATGAAAGGAAAATAACAAACATGCGATCTCATGCAACTTCATGTACACTGTAGTCCTCAGAAATACTTAGCTTTCCCCCTCTGCATCTTGCTTACTAGTTTTAGCCATCCACATCGTACATTCATGCCAAACCTTCACGTTGAAGTTCACAGCCTTTATGTTTACAGAAAGAGACTCCGTATTTCTATGAAATTAGTGAGAAAAATTATCAATGTGTCTGCTAAATTATGGAAGAACTAAATCCATTTTATATGTTCTTGTGGTAACAGGATAAAACCATTAATCATTATTAAATCACGATGCTCATCAACACATATTTACAGTTTAATTAAGAACTGTGCTCTCTAAACCTGCCAGTTAATTATCAGAAGCACAAAAAACCTCTCCACCTGCAATCTGTTAAATCATTGGTTACTATGACCTTTTATTCTTTTCATATCTTCACACCATCTTTTAAAATATGCTGCAGCTTTCCTTAGAGCTTTTAATGTTTTGGTATACAGCAGAAGAGTTACCAGACTTCAGAAGCTGGTGGTTTGTGTTATTTTTTAGAAGTTAGGTTTGTTTTAGATCCCTGGAGTTTTTGGCTGGGCCTAAAGAAACCTCAGCATTCCTAGCACAGTGTTGCACCATATTTATTCCAGGAGTGTGTGCTTTAATTAGGGCTATTCAAAAATTAGTGTTCTTTTACCTGTTTTTCCATTTTGTACTCAGCAAAGCAGGAATTAGCTGTCTACATGTTAAATTTTAGCATTTTTTACTGCAGTGTAATTTAGGAAAGGTCTGGTGTGGCCATGATTCAGGTCAGTGAGTGCCTGCAGTGAGTCAGTGAGGGCCAACACTCAGCCCTGCTTGAGGCAGCACACGGCTGTGGAGCAATGTGTGAGCTGGGCGAGAGGCAGAAAAAAAGCATTTATATTGAAATTTTTGCAAATGTTATGCCTGGCACTAAGTTGGCATTTAGGGAACATTTCAGAGTTTAACACGTTCAACAGCAGCTGTTGGACGTCTCCTTCTAGAAGGTTCCTCCTGGATCTGTGGCAGCTTGGATCGCACCTGCTGCCTGAGGGAGCTCACAGAACCACAGTTATCCCTGTCAGAAAGACCTTTGGGATCACTGTTTTCCATGTAACGTTGACATCGTTAGCATTTAGTGTCCCATTTAACATTAGTCTCAAACAGTCATCACTGATGTGCCACTGAGCGCTGCTCCAGGTCTGGGAAATGTGTGGGGTAGAGCCGAGCACAGGACGGGGGAGCAGCGCTGAGGGGTGGCTGCCATGGCAGGAGGGCTTGGGGACACCACGGGGACACAGGGGGTGGCTATGTCCCTGAGGAGGGGTGGGAGACACCACAGGGACACTGAGGGCAGCTGTGTCCATGAGGAGGGGTGTCCACAGCAGGCTGTGCTGGGCATGGCGGGAGGGCCGGGGCCTTGCAGGGCTGGTGTGGGGCTGAGCTCGGCCTGGCCCTCAGCAGGAGCCCCAGTGCCGCAGGAGCCCCAATGCCACAGGAGCAGCCGCTGGCAGCACTGTGCGGGCAGAGCTTCTGGGAAGATGCTGCAGTCTAAGAAGGAGCGCTTTAAAAAGCTGTTCTCAGTGATGTGCTCAGTGACCCTGCTGCGGGATTACTGGGTACGGAGCTGGCAAAGCTGAAAACCACCACTAGTAAAAACAGCCTGGGCTTTGCAGAGTGCTGTGGTCAGGTCTGTGTTCCTTGCCTGCACGGTTTGTTGTGCAGATGTGCTGTGGGGCTGCAGCTGGACAATTCTGCGTGTTCCAGCCAACAGTCACATGAAACCATAGCAGAGGAGGAGGAGGCTGCCCGCTGCTATTTCTGTGTTAGAAGGGAGTTCAGGGAGTTGTCTCGCTCTGTGTGTATCTTTTATATACGTGTTTTATTTCTCTGAGTAGGCCTCAGTGCTGGCAATAACAGGAATATCACTTCTCCTTTAAAGTTAGCCATGCAGAAACACTCTGGGATATGACCCATATATAGACTAATGCCCCTGGAGACACTTGTGTCTGTAGAGTTGTTTCATAATCTTATGTTGTAAGTTTTGGCAGTATTATCAATACTTGTATTATTAAAGAAAAAAAGCATTTTTGCTTTCATTTTCATATTTATGGAACAAATCACAGGTATGTTTAAAAAGGAATAAAAAAAAAAAATCCCACCAAAACTCACCTTGAAAACCAAACATTTATTTTGCTGTAGGGTACTGTTTGCACTATTCATAGTACATCCAGAGGGAATCCTTTCCTGTCCTGATTTTTCAAAACTATGAAGTTTCTAGGAGACATTTATTTTATTTATAGTACAATTTACAGAATGGTGTTTCCTTTTTATTTCCAAGTCTTTTACATATGGACTTCTAACTTCTGCTAGAACAATAACTGAATGAAGAAAGAATAAAATGTGTAGTTTTGCTTATTTGTATTTTTTTTCTAACAATTTGACAATGGCTTATCCACCTCATTCTTGGTGTCCATAAGGTGAGGTTTCCAGGATTGTGAGCTTAACAAGGAATACTGATACACAGAAAAATGTGCGTGTGACTCCTTCAGTTTTAAATTAAAGCTAGGGAGAGTGAAACAGAGCTGTAAATTGGACAACAGGCTGAAAATAAGTCAAGTCATGCAGGTATCCATGTAGTGTGTAAATGTAAGAGGTTAATAACATGGACATTTTTTACCACTAGATGCAATGATAGAGAGATGTGTGGCTGGTTTTAATTTTAATCTTACTAACATCTGGAAAAACATTCTAGGAACCTGCTCAGCATGTTAACCACTTGCAGTTACATCTATTTGCATGTTTCCATGTAGATGCAATTTAATTTCTAGGTGTCTGCACCCGGACACACACATTCTATTTTCCTTTACTCAGGAATATGAAGCCTATGAGGCAATTCAGAAGGATCACATCCTGTCTATAGAAAATCAAATAAATAGCTCACTAAATGTTGGATTTGACATTCACTGAAAAAAACCTAGTTTCTCTGTATCCTTACACATGTTATTTCTCCCATCCTTTGTGTCTCTTATACTTGGCTGCCTGTAATTTCTCTCTTGCTCCATATTTCTGTTTCTCTCAGAGTTGGGAATGGAAGGGAAAGACAAATGTAAAATAACAGATTCTAAGGAGAAATTTTGTATGGTAATAGCCTGGAAAAGAAGGACAAGCTTTTCATAGCTTGCATTTGAAATTTACTAAAAACACCATAGAGTAGAGATGCCAAGCAAAATGCTAAAAAGAATTTTTGAGCTTGGGAACTGAACATACCTGATGGCCCTCAGTTATCCACAACTTCAGGGCCTTTGCATACTTTCAGTCATGCCATGTCCCAGGGCAAAAGCTGGAATTTGAATTGTGCTGCACTTGTAGTGGTATTGGATCTGATTTAGGGCACCCCTGAATCTGAAGGGCAGTCAGTAGCAAATCTGCCTCGTGTTTTGGCATATTAGAAATTTGGGATGTAGTTGACTTGTTCCCCTTCTGGAGGGTTATACTTTAGCAGTAAAAATAAAGGAGATGATGTGTTAGCATGCACAGCAAATACTAATGATATTAATAGCTTTAAAAGTGCTCTCAATCTTCCTGGAGAACAGTTCAAGATTATCTTCTCCACTATCATTAAATTGTAGATTACGTGAGCTGGATATTGAAGTTAAATTAGAAAAATATGCTCTGACGGTATCCAGATCCCTAGAATTATAATATTTCATGGCCAATTTGAAGTCAGTGATACAAGGATTACTTCATAAAAATATTAAGCTTTGCTCCAGCATCCTAGATGAAAGCACATTTCTTCCAGTTTCAAGTAATAATTTATGCACAACAGTAAGTAACTCGTATTCAGGTTTTGTTGGTGTTTAGGGTTTGGGTTTTTTTTTTTTTTTCCCACAAGTGATGTGACTGAAGTGAATGTAAGGAAACAAACCAAATCTTTTGGGTTTTGAGCAGCAGTGCTAAGACTACCCCAAGAACTTCTTTCCTAGCAGGGAGGCTGCTGGGAACTCATGTTTGAAGACCAGACTGTGCTTCTGCAATGGGAACTCTGCCAGGACATAAAAAATAATGCTTATCTGTAAACCAACATTAAACCTTTCTTTCTGGTGCTTTTAAAAAAATGCCAAACCAATCTCTATAGGTCATGATAATACTCAGTGACAAAGTCCACATTCACGTTAGGAGGCAGTGCAGGCTAAAGAATGAATGTGCAAAGTAAAAGAGATGGTGTCTTGGGCATGTGATTTACAGTAATTTTTTTTACAGGGATTATACTCTGTGATATTTCTAGGCTGGCTTTCCCAATGGAACACTCGTTCTGGATGGGAAGGATTTATGTGTAAATCTGGCACACCTTCTAGCTTCCTTTCAGCTGAAAGGCATCTTGTTTGTGCACTCTGTCTCCTGATTGTACTTTGGTTCATATGATACACCAGATTTAATTGTGAAATTAGCATTAAAAACAAACCAAACAACACTCCGGACCCAAAACAGGGTCCTAACGTAGGCACACCCAGGGGTGATTATCCAACACCAGTATAGAAAATCTGTGTGTGGCACTTCAAGTGCCTTTCACTATGAGGGACAGGGCTCATTATATTTGTACCCAAAAAAGTATGAACAGGTTTGTTTGGGGTAGGAAGGGCTCACTTCCATCATTAACAATTAATTTGATTATGCAATCAAGACACTAAGGTTCTAGAGAAAGGGTGCTATGTTACATTAAAGGGAAATAAATCCCATAAATCCCAGTATAGTTTTCCAGCCACCTGCAGCGGGTGTGCCCTGAATCTGAACACTGGCAGGTTCAGAGGGATATTGCTCGGCAGAAGCTAAACCTGTCAGAGTAGATAGAATGGCCCAGATCTACCACAGATGTAATGAGACCAGCTAATCTAAAATTCAGATCTGTCAGTAAGTATAAGGTGGCATTTTTTTATTCACCACCTATAAAATGTGTAGGTATCACTGTTAATTTAAGCTTGGAATAGATGAGCATAACACTATTAAACAAATATTAGTGTTATTTGTTATCCTGATAAACTGACACAAGAAGCAAAGAGAAATGTTGAAGAACAGAAGTTTCAATGCATGTGTTGTAAGAGAAAGTGAGAAAAAAATTATTAAGAAAATCCATAGTAACTTTGACATTGTTTTTCAAACTATAGCTGGTATAACTGTCTCAGCATCTTGTGGGAAGTGTGATTATGCTGAAGGTCTCATGAGCACCCATCAGAAATGAAATAATTCCTGTCATTTGAACTCCCCAATCCTGGCTGCAAAAATGTGGAGGTATCTTTTGGGTCATGATGATTCTTTCTTTCCTTCCACTTCTTTGAAGGAAAAGTGACATTTTCTCAGTTCAGATTGCCCCCATTGCTGGCATGAAATGTCTGCATCTCTGAATGACAGAACTTCCATATTCAGTTTCTAACTCTTGATTTTCATGTTACTCCTAAAGTTACCATGAATCACTGCAAAAAATAACGGGCTCTTTAAGTAAAAAATATGTCTTATGCAATTGTATTAGATTTTACCTTATGAAATATGACTTTATGTATTTCATATTATAATAGTATGATACACGGGACTGCAGAGGTAACCCTTGGTTTAAAGTTGTAAATACAGGGAGTACCTTACAATAAGTTAGAATTTTTTCTATGATAAATAGCATGGAGCAGTAGGAGTTTTTGTGGCAGGTTATGCCTTCTAAGGTCTCTGAAGTTGTAGGGTGATATTAATATGTATCATGTCTTCACTCTTGTGTGCTCTCCTGAAAGTATCATAGGCTTGATAACTGTGACCTTTTTTGTTAACACGGTTTATGAAATTAAATCCTTGCCTTTCTTTGGCCTTAAGGAATTTCTACCTGAGCTCAGTGTATGCAAACCACTTCATGACTGAGTTAGCAGCCAGCACAGCATGATGTCATACGTCTTTTTACAGTCACAAAGGAAACACACCTTATGTGAAAAGATGAGTATATTGCTATTATATTCAAAGCCTAAAAGTCAAATTGCAGGATTATTATTCCTGATGTGGATTTAATTGTTACAGAAAATAGAAAAGATGAGTGCTACTACACAGAAGGAGTTTCTATAATGTAGTTAAAATTGTTTTGCACCACACATGTCCTATTTTGTATCCTTTTCCTCGTGTTGTGCCCACCTTTTCCTTTCTCATCTGGGTCCTTACCTATTGGCTTCAGTATGGAGTGCTTATGGCAGAGAATGAGTTGACAAGTTTCAGCATTTTGGGTCTTTTGCTATGAAGAAAATTATCATACTTTTGAATTTCTCAATTTATAATTTACATCCTTCTTCTAATCTTAGCTGGCACTTAAATAGAAAGGGACAATTATCAGAACTTCCAATAAATAAAAAATTACCAAGCTGGTAAAATATTAGCCTTTAATTTTTTTCCCCTTGGTCGTAGGAAGAAATAAATGGGGGAAAGGATGAAACAAATTGCATTTACTATTTGTTACAAATTATTTGTTGTGTTTTGTTTTTGTTTTTTTGGTTTTTCCTAAGGCCTAAATTTCATTATTGTTAGTTCTGAACACCATATTTTTCTGAGTATGCATCACGTTCATTTTGGATTATTTAATTTAACTTCTTTCCAGATGAACTAGCTTTATTAAATGCTTGCCATGGATGAGCAAACAAAGTTTGTGCAGACTATAAATATCTATGATTAGTCTTATACAGTATTTTGTATCTAAGGTTTAACAGTTATGTATAATGTTTTCATCTAAGCTCTGTGGGGTGGGGAGGGGGCTGAGGTGGAGGGAGGGAACAGCTTAAAATCCATTAGTGAAAAACAATCAGAATTCCAACTCCTCCAAATAAAAAAACATTACATTCATACCCTGGTAGAGGTCACACCTGAGGATGAACTTCCAAGAATCTCTAGAAAATGTGCCGTAGTGTTAATTGTGAGATTGAATTCTTCCCTTCTTCTCAAGTGCCAGGTTTTTAAGGTGATTTCCAGACTTTTACAGATTATATTTCAAGAGTTTTATATTCATTGAATACTGCTTTATTAATACTTTGAAATAAGAAATTACTAACTTAAACACAAACAAAGAGGTTGGGGTTTGTTTCTGCATTTAAATGGTATGTCTGAAGTTCCCACTTAATATGTTGTAGTCATGAGTCTTAAACAGTCTGAAAGCTTTTCAATTTGATTTAAAAGATTGATGTTGATTATTTCATTTTGAGATGTTTTTATCTGGGATTTTTATCTAGCTATTGGAATGAATGCCACAAATATTACAGCAGCTGTATTGATTACTTTGTTTTGATTTATGTATTGGTGATTTTTTTTGTGTGAGATTCAAATGTGCATTTTGAAGCTCTAATTAACGTTTGTGTTCTGAGAAAGTGGAACTAGCTCTTCTGTTAAGCTGATATAATCTCAACTGTGTCATGAGAAGACTTGCAAGCTGAGTATGATGCAAGGCTTAGGCTTCTTAAAATTTTTTTAAGATTTAATTACAGTGTTCCTGGAGGAAAACCTAAGGTTGTTTGACTTCATATGTAACACCTCTGTTTTTGTAATGTATTTCAAGGGTATAAATAAAAGATAATCCACTTTTTTTTATAAATAAATAAATCAGAGACTGTCTGAAAAAAAAGTTATTAAATGAACTCTGTCTTTAACCCAACATTAGATGATGTCATTGTCGCTTAATACTCAGCACTGACTGGTGCTAAACAAACACATCTTTTCTTTAAAAAACAACCCCCAAAGACCAGCAATACCATCCTTATGGGATAGTGGGGGGGCAGGAAAATGGCATCTATAGCATGATGTGAGACAAGGTAGTCTATTACCAGGCATTATCTGGAATTTTGGGTCAGGTTAAAAACAGTGTATTCCCATTTAGCAGTGAAGTGCTGGGAGTACAACATCGTTGCCAGTAACAATGAAATGCACGTGAGCGTCAAACTTCTGGGTTGGGTTGGGCTTTTTTTAAATACTCATTGGAAAAATGTGGTGGGAAACAAAACCATGACCTGGCTGAAGGGAATTCTTTGGATTCCTCACTCTGAGACAGGTGAGTGGATCAAGGGCAGTACTACCACTGTGCTGCATTTTGAATGCTACTAAGTAACTTTTACTGTGATGCTGAAAAAGTTCCTCCTGGTTTTTTTGCGGTTGAGCAAAAGGGAATGCAAAAAGCCTCTGCTAAATCTGAGAGGACTGTTTCAGACAATGAAAATGCTCTTAAGGAAATGTGATATCCTTGTTATAGTGGAAACTCTGAGGCAGGATAGAAATGTAAAATACATATTCATAAAGGGACTGAGACATGCACATTCTGAATTATGATAGCAAAGTTAGTAGCCACACTCCTGTTTGGAACAGTGCAGCATCAAAGCATGTAAATTACAGCACCTCCTTTTGGCCTATTGGACCATTTTGTGTTCAGAAAACAGCACCTCATGTCATGAGGGTGATGTGGATAAACAAGAATGAGCCAGTGCTAGAAAGTTATTTCTGCCATAACAGTTAGGGCAGATGCAGAATACATGGCATTTAGCTGAGAATAGTATATAATTGCACTAGATCACTATCCATTAGCAAGTTTTGATATTTTTTTGCCAGGTACCATAACCTAGAATATTCTTACACTTGAGACTAGAAGCTGTTTTTTTCACCCCTTCATAAATATATCCCTCATTTGCATTATCATCTAGTTCTCTAAATGTCATTTTTTAAATATGAATTTATTAAATGTCAGTTGAGCAGAGTAATTTGAATAGTTATTTTCCCTACTATTATTCTGTTGCCACTATCCTATTATTAAGGATATTTTAACTGCTGATTGCTTATATTACTGATTGGAACCTTTGTTTGTTGTTAAAAACAAGCTGGGAGGTTTTTTTATGTGGCCTGATTTTTCTCTTTTGTCATTAGAAGCCACTGCAGACAATGGAATATAATTGCAAAATCATAGTGCAAATTCCACTTTGTTGAGAGGCATTTTTGTCTTATGCTGAAGATAATTCCCACCTTCTTTCTACCTCAAGCTGGATTTTGGTTTTCTTTTCATTTCTCTTCATTTTGTCTCAAAGAGTTAGTTAATTGCAGCTACAATTGTCACTATGAAATTATAAATCTTCTGCAAAATCTTATTCTCTAATTAATGTTGTAGCATATGCACATTAATTGATGTGCTACTTCTGCTCTCTAATGAGACAGAGGCTTGAAATGCTTTTTAAGAAATAATAATAAACTGACTGCTGTGCAGGAAGTTATCAGGTTGTAAATAAGGTTCTGGTAGTTTTTGTAATCATCCCCATCCTTCAACTCTTATATCATCAGTGTTTTTACTCATCGTACCTTTAAATTCAGACACTGGGGATTTAATGCGTATTTTAAATTTGGCAGCTGTTCACCTTCAACTAAATGAGAAAGTAAATATGACTAGAAAATAACTTATTTCTAACTTTTATTTAAAAAAAAAAAAAGTAATAAAGCAGGAGACTGTGAATTCCATATGACTGTGTGATTCCCAATGTTCTGCTTGCAGTGACATCTAGTGGTGCAGGTTCTCTGGACTAAGTGGGAGAACCCAGTACAAACACAGGAAAATGTGATTAGAAAAAAATAGCACATGCAAATTAATTAATTAACTCTCTGACTATAGGAAGCAGTACTGACCTTAGAGCCATAAATTACTTTAAAACAGGCATGTCTTGAAAGTCCTTTGTAAAAGAGCACTTGTATGATGTGTTTCATAAAATCCATGCTCTATTTTACCCATCATCTTTCTCATCACTAAACAAACCATAAGACAGCAGAAGCACTGCTTGTGAATCGAGGTAGAAGCTGTGGTATTTTTGCAAAGGAACAGTGCCAGACACGTAGGTATAAGTACCTCTCATATGGGCAAGGGGAATTAAACTAAAACAAAAAAAAGAATTGCTTTCCTGTCTCTTTCCACAGTCACCAAGAGGCTCTGATGCTGCATTCAAGCTTGAATTTTAAATGCCTTGCTTTGAAACAGGAAAAGTATTTATGGAGGGATTGGCTGATTGCAGTAGCTTGGTCCCATCCAACTAAGGGCCACAGGTCACACCCATGACAGGTTGCCTGGTATTTTTAGAAACTGTTATGTGATGATCAGGTTTAGGAAATGAGGATGATTTCTAGTTCATTTGGCTCGAGTTTTTGGTGGAAA
>VYZP01038843.1:0-35284 GCA_013400635.1 Hypocryptadius cinnamomeus | reverse complement strand
AGAATCCAGCACTTGTCTTTGTTAAACTTCATATGGTTGGTATTAATTATTAATTCATTCTAAAGTGAGAGGAGTTAATTGTCTTATTCTTAGTATTACATGGGTGACTTCTAGACAGTGGGCACTTCTGTGTGTTGGTTTAAAATTCAGATTGGATTTTTGCAACAACATATGCAGCAGGGCTCTTATGGCAGAATAAATTACCGTGGTACTTGATTTTAGATTATAGTTGTTAATGTAAATATCCCTGCATACTGATTGGTATACAATGGAAAAATCAAAAGCACTACCAAGAAAATAGAGGTATGTCTACTCTCTTGAGGCAGAGAATGTTTGAAATTGATGAAAAAACTTAATGGTAACAATAGAGAAGCAGATGCTATTTTCAACAGATCAGTCCAAATAAAATGGAGGGGTTCCCTAGGGACATACATAGTAACGAAAAGAAAAAGTTATCTTTTTTTTGTTTAAGTAGTGTGAAAATAAAAAAAAAATAGGTCCAGACTGCCTTAAGACATGTTTTACTCTGTCAAGATAATGCTGAATTTTTCTGCTAACCTTACATTAAAAAAAATACCATCTAAATTAAATATTCCACCTAGATTTTCTGAATGATTAAGCTATGAAACTCCCTCACAGAAACTTCATCAAGGTAAGAACATCTGCTTAAATACTACCTTCCTCCAGCCAGTCTGGAAGTTCAGTAGGTGAAAGAAGAAACTTCTCAAGGAGTTTATTTTTATGGTAAGTTAATTCCCCCCTTCTTAAGTGCTGAAAAGAGTATTCCTCTTCTTGGTGTAGGCAAATCCTTGGATTTGCAAAGGAAAATTTATGGAGATGCTGTTTCACTTGTGTGCTGGCTTGGAGGAGTTCTGGTGTCAGGACTGTGGTGGAAAAAACGGTCTGTGATTAGTTTAGTGTGAAAGAGGGGCAAAGTTGCCTTCAGATTAGCAATAGCCTCATAAAAGCCCTTTGCCTCATATTCTTCCCCTCCAACCTAAGTGCTGTGACCACAAAAATAAATAAAAAAATGCGAAGGCTTTGTTTGCACATTCAAAAATTACTAAGACCATTGTAACATAGGGTTTTTCTCCCTACACCCCCACTACCCCCTTGTGATTTTTCGAGGGCTTGGACATGTGCTATATAAATCCAGTATGGAAAAAGGGCCGGGCTATTGTTGCTTATTAGATCTCTTCTCCAGAAATGGAGCTTAAAACATTCCTCAAGAAAGTTCTGTTCCCAAGGGATTTAGCTGGCCCTTTCCTGAGCTGGTAGGAGATGGGGAGAGGAGAGTTTTTTAGAAACAAAAAAAATGTACTCTGGAAGGATACAGGAACAACTTTAGGGGATATTTGGGATGAAAAAATAGTTTCAAGTGTCTTCAAGCATTCCGAACCTGAGCGTTTGCAAAGGAACTTTGTGTGACCTGTCGCGTACTGGTGCTACCTGCTTACAGAGGTTTTTGAACAGAGAGGAACAAAAGGAACAAAACAAGAGGAACAAAAACCACAAAGCCCTTGAGGTTCGCGGTGTGTGTTCGTGGGGCAGAGTTAGTTTCTCTTTTGCCGGAGTCCCGGCGCGGAGCGGGGCTGGATTCCCGCCGCAAGCGCGGGTTCGCTGGGGCTGAGCGGCGCTCGGCCTGCAGGGGGCGCTGTGGGCGCGGCCGTGAGGGAGAGCCCGGCGTTCGGCAGGGAGCGGAGCCAGCTCTCGTCATCCCAAGGATTCTGGGGACAAAGACCTCCGGAGAAGGGAAAATACGTGGGAAATTATGGAACGGCTGCATAATAGCTACCCTGTGCTTCCCGGTCAGAAACCAGACCTCTTCTGTTACTCTGAAAGTTGCTTTTCAGGAACACTGCCGTGTGTGCTTGCCTGCACAGACACAGATTCTCTTTTTCAAATGCGCTTTGACTAGAGATTGTTTCCAAAAGCCAGTTTTTAAGTATTGTCGATGTGTTACCTCTTTGAAATGTTTACGGGGCTGTTGCCAGGGAGCCTTTTGGGACCAGAGATGGAGCCAGGACACCTGAGATCCGGGTTCTTGTCTCTGCTCCGATACAGAGCTCCTAAAGAGACTCAGGTAAAACTCTCCCCATTCCCAAAGCCTTCGTGCACAGGCTCTTGCTGGCAGCCGTGTTGTTCCGCATTAGATTAGATTAGATTAGATTAGATTAGATTAAACAAGCTACAAAGAGAGCCTTCTTCGTCTTCTTTGTGCTCCCTATTTCCAATAGAGAAAGTGTTCTTTGGGCAAGAATTACGGCCCTTAAAGGACTAAGGGAATGAAATTCTCACGCTTCGCTTGCTACCTCAGCTTCCAACTTGAATGCTTATTGCAGCTTTTTTCCCCAGAAATTTAAAGTTTCAAAAGCGGTGAAAATTTCTGGGTAGAGGGGAAATTTGCATTGATCCAAAAAGCACAGGGAAATTTAAAGCAGACATAGAGATATAATTTTAATGTTGATTTCAAGGGATCTAAGCTCCTGCTTTTGAATAGTGTGCACCGCAAATGCAAAATTAATTCAATATTAAACTAAAGAATGCAAATAGAGTTGATTTCAGTATTTTTTTTACAAAATTGCCTGCAGAACAGAAAGATGGAAGAGGCATAAAAGAAATGGAAAAGAGACCCAAAAGGAGATTCTTTCTTTGGGATGCTGTTGGTTTGCTTGCTTGCAAGAGGTTTTAGTGCAAATTTCAAAATCCAAAACTCTTAAAGATAAACTGCAAAATGCCAAAGTGCAGCCAATGTGCAGGATTGCATCCAAGAATCTGTGGTTAGTGGAAGCTTGTGCATCTAATACAAGGTAAATTATACTTTTCTCTGTTTTTCTTACTCCTGCTAAGTACACAAAACACAAGAAGATAATCTTATTAGCTATGATTGTTCTGACTGGGAGTAACCAATAATCCCATTAGTTAATAAGAAGAACAATTTATAAGCAGCAAGTGCAGAGAGGGAGAATTTTTTTCAGGTCTGTTTGGCTTTCTAGAGCTTCAGACCATGTGGTCATCACAAGGTCTTTAATTATCTGGACCATACTTTTTTCTCAAGTGCCTTTTACCCTGACCAAGCTAGGAATTTTTTTAAGCAAAGTCATCTTTACCTGATAGTGGTGAAAACACATCCCTGTTCTGAGGAACGGTTTGCACCAAAAAAAATCAATGATATTGCATTCAGGCTTCAGAGTGGCTGCTACACATCCAGCAACAGGGGATTTCAAGAGAACTTGGCAAATGGATGGAAGGAAGATGATGGAACTAGGGAAGGATTTTTGCAGAAGCCTTAGGGAGGGAAGAAGGAAAATTAAAGGGATGGTGCAAGGAAAGTTGCCAGCTGGAGGAAAGAAAGAAAAAACAGGTAAGAAATTAAGGTCCGTGGTAGATAAGGGTTTATGGATACATTTAGCATCCATTATGTCTTGGCTAACTGGATAATTGTTCTGTTATAACATAAACCTTTCTTTTAAAAGGGTGAAGAAAGGGAGGAAATAATCCTTGCAGGTATTTTAGGTACTACGCAATATTATAATTTTCTGAAATACTTGCATTGCATAGGGTTTGTTTCCAAGTGCTTGTGGGTTTTGATGGATTTGGTCCCAGTTCTACTGCCAGCCCCCCCAGGAAAGAAGAGTTCTGGGCTTTTCTCTCTCCTGCAGGGCAGCTGCCCTGGCTGCTTCAGCATCCCTCTTGTGCAGTCAGCAGAGCTTGCCTGGGACTCAGGGGGCTGTCTAGCCTCATGCAAAATGTTTGCATATCTGTATTTTTTTGTAATTAGCACAGTCAGGCCTGTAAATGAAGCCTATAAACAGTCCCACTTTGGAAAGCACTGGTTTAATCCTCTGGTTTAATACCAAAAATGTAACACAAACATGTAAAAAACCCAAATCAACTCACAAATGGTAATGGCAAAATCACCTTAGTGCAAATTTGAAGGTACTATCTGAAATATTTATTATGGTTGTACGCTCCATACCATAAAATATCACTCAAAGAAATGAAGCCTGTAGATAGAAGAAAAATTATTGAAATGTAATCTTTGTGAATGTGTAGCACTTGTACTGCAAGGCACTTTGTCATGTACTTACAGGCCTAATCAAACCTGTGTTTGTGGATCCAGATAAAGAATAATGCAATTTTGGATCCCCTGAAATCAGCACTGCTTGATGAGCTCTCATTTAATTCACAGTTTACAAACACCAAAAACATCCTGGGCTGGTTTTCAGACTACATATGTACATCCCTTGGAATTGGTGGGCTGGGAGAATGTGCACTGGTGAAAGAAGTCGCTCTCCTCTTATTGCTGTTGTTAACATATGTGAAAATCCTGACAAAATGAAGCCATGGGAGATGGAATATGCCAAGACTTTCACATTTGAAAATTACCTGACCTTAGGATCTAAATCAGATTTAGATGGTTTCTAAATAATTGATGACAGCCAAATGTAGTCAGAGTCTCGGTTTTGAGCTAACTATTCCTCATCTGACGCTGATAGGCGCATAGCCTCTTTCACACAGGTGCTGTGGGTGTGTGGCTCATGCCCAAATTCCATCTAGCACTCTTTACCTGGGCCTCTGCCGACACACTGAGCGTTAGCAATATCCCCACAAGCAGGATAGCAAAATACACAGGAGTGTGAGTTTTCTGTGAGGTCTGTGTCCCAGGTTTGAGTCTTCCTCTCCATGATGTGAGCAGAGCCTGGAATCTCTCCTCTGGCTGCCCTAGCAAATGCTCCAAGTTTAGACACAGTTCTCTGCAGGCAGAGCCAAGCCTCAGTCTGTAGCCATTTTGCATTGTTTGGTGGGTGCTGTTACGAGTCAGTGTGATTTATGTTTTACTATTGCTCCTGCGAGCGCTGGCATCATTGTATGGAGCGGATTTACAATGGAAAGAGATTCCTGTGGCTTCACTGAGGTGGTGGTGGATTCTATTTCCCATGTAACTATTTTTATCAGATGATCTGGGATGAGTTTCTGTCTCTACAGCTATCATGACATGATGCATTTTAATGTGGTAAATATTATGATCCATAAGTTTCTTTCAGCATCCAGTGCCTGAAAAAAGGAAACCTAGGCCCACCCCCACCCAAAGAAATCTTTCTGGTATGCAAGAGCACTCATTTTCCAAGCCAATCTCTTCTCCTGAGACAAGTATAAATGAATGGGTCCTTTTTTCTCCGGTGCTAACTGCAGTCTGATGGTTGTGGCGTCTCCACTGGATGCTGGAGGCAGGCAGGGGTGGGATCTCTTCCCGATGGAATCCCTGCCATGCTGTGTCTTATGATGAGAATTTGCTGGCTGAGTTTCCCTCCAGTCTCCCTCTCTAATTTTAATCTGCAGTTCTTGTGCCCATCTATACACAGCAGACTAGACTTTGCTGCTTCTAATTAAGAAGATAATTTCAAAATATCTCTCGAACCCTTGACCTTCAGAATTCCCTCAGATGACATCCCTCTGATCTAGGGAGAGCTCCCTTATGGGTTGCCACTCTTCATGCAAAAATAGGTAGGGTGTAATTTGCAAATATTTATAAAGTTCTGTTCTGGGTAATTGAAACAACTGTTAATTGCTCATGATTTCAATCCAGACAGCTGGTTTGTTTTTCTGCACCGCTCCCACAGGAGAAGTTGGCTTTCTCCCTGCCTCAAACCCCCAAAGGCCTGACGGTTTGCATAGCATATTGTCTCTCTACAAGGTGTTCTCAGTAATACTTGACTGTGTAGTGAAGGCGACCACGGTTTGTTCCAGGCACTGAGACAGAGAAGAGACAGTATGTAAAGCTTTTTGGCTTTGAAACTTTGGGAATGACTGCACTGGGAGCTGAATGAGCACGAAGGAGAGAGGATGCAGAGCTGTCTGCTGGGGCTCTGAGCAACGTGGTAGACCCTGTTAGGAGGGTAGATGTTGTAAAGCCTCTTAAATGATAATCTGAGGTAAGTAAGAATCCACCTTTGACTCAAACGAACTCTCCGAAGGTCAGAATGGATATTCTTCACTGCTGCAGAGCACATTTCACCAGAAAATTATGCATGAGTAGATAAATCCCACTGGACAGCTAGCAAGCAGGAATGGCATAGAAAGGGAATAACAGGAAAGTTGTTAATACTTTTCCTGAGAGACATGTAAGAGAGAGTATTGGGGGCAACAATAAATCAGTAAGGTAATCAAGACCAGGTAATTGCAAGAATGTTGCGAACAACTTAAACACGGCAAAGAACAAAAAGACAGAAGGAAAGAAATCTCTATACACACATATGTATGAGTGTGCGTGTATGGCCTTGTATATGAAAGGAATAGAGGATCAGTAAAAGCAGCAGTGCTTTTGAAAGGAAAGATTGATGAGCTGGATATTGCTGTGGAATGAATGTCTCATTACAGATAGCGAATGAAAAATGGTCTCTGAAAATGGGAAAAAAATTAGGAGGAACTGGACTAAAATCCAGGCAGCAAGGAAGTCAAAGCACCTTCATGTAAGCGGGGAAACCCCTCCAGCTGCATCTGTGGAACCACAGCACCCAGCAGTGGCCTTCTGCAGCTCCATGACCATCCCCGAGGGAGCAGCCTCTCCCACACAGCTTGGGCCCAGGAGGAATATCTGAATTGGGCTGCAGCACAGGTGAACATGGGCTGTGGCATTCAACATGCAGGGTCTAGAAACCACAGAGCAGTTGCTTCTATTCCTTTGCAGAGGTTTCACTCCCAGACCTTTGTTGTATCTTAGGATAGGCAGGATGCAGCTGGAGGCAGTGTGTGATGGAATTTTCCAAAGGGTAGTCAGTCATGCCTGGGTGACCAGGTGGCTTCTTTATGTAAGGACATTGTTTTGCAAGCAGGGTGAACCAGGAGCGCTCAGTCTCCCCACTTCACACCAGGGCTTTACCAACCCTGCCTGGCCAGCAAGCCTGGCAGCTCCCAGCCCTCAGCTGTGCCTGGGGAAACAGGTAATAATTAGGGCATGAGGAGTAATTCAAACCAAGCAAAACTGAAGTAGTCTACAGCAGGAGCCAGCAGTGTGTACCTTTCGGTCAGCTTGCGAATGAAGGAATGTGCACGTGCCAGACCCAAAGTCCCTGCAGCAAGGGCAGATGCCCAGTGGTTTGAGCTTTTGGTTATACACTCATGGCTGCACAAACTTCAGTGCATTGTGGTGCCTTAGGCACATGCTAAGTGTGGCATACATTATTTAAGCTACTTTTTGTTTCTAAGAACTGCTCATTTTGAGATGCATTTAGGAGAAACACTGTAAGTTAAACAAAAAACCAGTCTATCCCAGGAGGAGGGTTATGTCTAAAGGAAGCTGGAAAAAACCAGACAGATCAATGGTAATGTTGATAAGTTTTAATTGTAGCACACAGAAAAAAAATGGAATGAAAATGTTTTAGATAGAAAAAGAGTTTATTTAGATCATTCTTACTAATGTAAGAATTGTAATTGTAAAACCCTATGCCTGTTTCTACTTGATATATTATGTGGGGTGAAATGTCCTATTTTAATTCTTAAAGAGTGGCTTCATGCACATGAATTGCACCATCCACCCTTTTTTTTTTTTTTTTATAAATGAAGACTTTTGTAGCTAGTGGTTGTATTAATTAGGGAGAGATGGTGGGAGTCAGGGGAAGAGGCAAATATGTCCATCTGCTATGTATGAAAATCATTGTGTTGTCCATTCCTCATTTATTGCTGTCTCCCTGTCTTTAATGGCCAAAGCTAATGACTGCACAACTACAGAAAATACCAGGGAGACAGAGTACACCCAGTAAAACCCTCCAGCCAAACTGAAACTCCCCATAAGATCTCCATTAATTGAAATCTCTACAGATGGGTTCCCTTAATTGTAGGAAATGGAATACAATCCCTATAATTAACTCTCTTCTCAAAGGCTTTTTTCCCCCCCTCAGCATCTGGAAGGAGCAGCAGTGGTTGTTTGGCACCTCGTTGCTGGAGGGTGCAGCTGACTCTCCAGAGTGCCCCACTGCCCAGGGCCCCATTCCGGAGCCAGTCTCATCTCTTCTCCCAGACTCCTCCACAACCCACCACGCTGCACTGAGAGGTTTCTGCCTATGCATGTCATAACACCAGTATCTGCTAGCACAGTGCCTATTTCTTCTCGCCTTGGAGGGAAATGTTAGTTCTTCTCTAGTCTTTTCTGCCCTGGAGGGCTGGAGGGTGAGCAACTCTTTTGTGCTGCAGCACAGGCAGAAATGTCAAGATGTGGAGAAAGCGTTATTGAGGGATAGCCAAAGAAAGCTTGCTGTTCCCCTTGGAGCAACACGTGATCTTGGGGCAGACCTTGCCTTATGACAGGTTTGTGGAGCATGTCTGCGTCGTACCAGCAGTACACAAGGAATGTCAGCCAATCCTGTGAGAATTTCTGCCTCTGTTTCCTGAGCTTATTGTTTCTTCTAGCACAGCTCTGTGTTGCATTTTCTCTCTGCTCTGTAATTAAAAGACTTTGTCCAAATCTTCAGATCTCTGTTCTGTCCTGGTTACTACCTCTTTCTCCTCTTCCATCCCATTACCTCTAGTTATCACTCTCCTTTGCACACTCTATGTCCTATAATCATCTCAGTCTTCTTACTCAGAGAATTGTTTTCCCTCCATTAGCTGATCCACTATCCTGCACTGAATCCTATCTACTGTTCAGCCTTTCTTCTTTGATCTCCTTGAGTCGGTGTGCCAAAGCAGGGCACAAAATGCCTTCTCCCCGTGGCAGCTATAAAACTGTGGGTCTTGTTTTTCTCTTTTCCTTTCTGCTTCAGTGTGAGACTCTGTGGTGCAGTGAAAAAAAACTTCCCAAGAAGTGTAAGGTGGTGCCAGGCAAACTGAAAATTGTGTGCTCTGGCTTCAGGCTGCCCAGCATTCCTGGTCTTTTGGGACACCTTGTTTGTACTGCTGGTGGTAACACAAACCAAGGCATTGAGCATGGAGAGGCCCTAGTCCTTAAGGGAGCAGTAAGTACTACCAGGAGCAGCTGCTGCAGAAGCACTTGCCCACGTGCCTTAGCTAAGGGTTGAATCATCATGGCTGGTGTTAAATGTGCTTGTGCTCTGCCATAGGGTGAACCACACGTGTGGAAGAAGTGATGGCACCTGGCATGTGGTGGTTTTCAGTACCAAAGAAATGTATTTCTGGCCATGACCAACTCACCTGAGGAAATCTGCCACGTTTGGGGACAGCCAGGGGATACCAGCTAGAGAGAGTTAATATGGTAGGAGGGTTCTAGGGGGCCTGTGGGCCTACAAGTAAAGCAAATACTTGGGGTCTCTCCACAGATTTCAGCCCTTCCTAATATCACTGTGGAACGTGGAGGATTTACAGCTCTCCTGAATACAGGGCAGCTCTTTAGAGCTACTTTCTGCCTGCTATGACTAGCATGGGTTCTGGTGTCTTGTCTTAGAGGAGCTTCCACACAAATCCTTTTCCTGGGGCTCCCAGGTGTCTCAAAGCTGTTCTCATGGGAGTGTGGGACCAGCTGCAAAGCTGATGTGCATGGTGGCTGCAAAGGCTCCCTCAGGAAGATGCACAGGAGAAGTGTGGAGTGTAGAGGGCTGCCTTCCCCCCTGCCAAAATGACCAAGAGGAAGGCCTCTGCTGGAAGTTCAGAGCACATCTAGCTCACAACTGTCACAGACAAACAATCCAAGAGAAGACATGGTCACGCATGAACCTGAGGTAGGTGCTGTGAAACGACCTGGTGTCTTGCCCATGGACTTGGCTAGGGAAATGTATGTCATGTAACATGGGCTCCCCTGCCAGCCCTGACCAGGAGCAGCACATTTCAAAGGGAAGAATATGTACACAGAAGAGGGGCAATATGAAAAAGAGCCATCAGATTTCCCTTTTTGCTGCTCAGTATTTATTTTACTGCAGTGTGTAACTACCCACACTGTGCAAATCACCAAATCACTGGACACTTGTGCTGAAGTTATTTCCATGTTATGCAGATGTTTTACTACTGCTCCCCATGCAAGAAAGCCAGTCACTGAAATACTGATGGTTTAATGCTCATTTGCCCTTGCTTTGGTCTGCAGCATCTATGTCAGTTTTCAATCTATAGTACCTGGGTTTTTTCCTGATATTTGGGCTGAGTTAGTTTAGGAGCCCAAGTCTGCTTTTAATCAGTGTTTTATAAAACTGGGTTTTTTTCCTTGGAAATATATCAAGCATTGGTATCACTGAAGTAGCTTGCTCCCTGAGATGAGCTGTCAGCTGCTGTGAAACACTAGGGTCTGCTGACTACTCTGCAGGCAGTTTCAGGCATTAAAGAATTACACATTTTTGCTCTTTGTAGACAAACCAGATATGCTTCAAACTGCAGAGGTTCACCTTCAGAATGGCAGCACTTTTCTGAATTGAAGCAGGATCTTCAAGCTGTGCTTGTGCCCATGTAAGGCACTAACCTGCATCTCAGGGGCCTTTGCCCAGTTTTCTACATTCACATATTCAAGAGCAATTCAGTGCAGTTTTCAAAAATGATGGAGTCCTCAGACTACATCCTCAAAAATTACATAGCTACTGTGAAAGACTTTCACTGCAAGTTAATTTTGAAAATGGGGTATGCTTGAAAAACTAAGAAAAGGTAAGTATATTTACGCCTTGTAAAGCCGTAAGACATCATGCAGTGCTGCCATACAGGGCCCCAAGATGTCCCTTTGTTACACTCATTGAAGATGGTGTACCACCCCCTTTGCTCTTGTGCACATGTTTACTTTCTGCTATACTCTCATGTCCTATGGAGTGGCTCTACTTGATCCTTCTCTCTGAGAGCACAGAGGAAGAGCAGTCCAGTCTAAACCATTGCTTCTGAATGCAGCGTTCTTAGCAGAATGAGTTCATTCACTTGGCAGAGGGGTTTGTAGAAAAGTGCAGAACAGCATGTGGGGTGCAGCAGAACATGTGTACGATCTCCTAGAGACAAATCTAAGCATGTGTTTAAGGGCACTGCTGGGTTGCTGCTGTAACCCCTCAGTCACCAACAGACATGCAACTAGATAATTTACCACCAGTCTGAATTGTGCATAATATAGGATAAGCGATACAAAAATCCCTTGTTTTTTGCTCATTAGCGCTGAGCTGGCTGTAAGCTGAGTGCCACAGTGTCTCCTGCAGTCTGCAGCACCCTAAGGGTGCCACAGCCTCCTCTACCCTGCATTGAGCCAGAAGTGGTGTCGAGGCACAGGTTACCTGTCTCCAGAGGGCAAACCTTGCTGTCGCTGGACAGCCTGTTCCCTAAAAGCTTGAGCTGCTCAAAGGGCAGACTTGCTTCTCAGTGCCCTAAACAGTGCTTCTGCACATGCTTAAAGTTGGGGATGTGACATGGAAGGACTTTTCTTTATTCACTGCTTGCAGGAGGACTGGTTTGAATTTTTTAAGTGCTTCTCCTTCTACCAAGTATATTTAATCTGCAGGGATATACCCAGCAAGCGATTTTTCTTTATAGAGTTCAGCTAGCTATTTCAAGAGACTGCTTCGTTAAAATTGCTATCTCAGTGAATGTAGCTTGTAAACCTTTCTGATGACCCAATTAATTTTGCTAAAGTCGCTTTAGTAGAGGCATTTCCTACACAAAGGCAAGGTTCCCACTGTCACCCAATGAATTTTTAAATGCCTCTCGTTTTTGGGGTTTTTTCTATTTTTCTTTAACAGCCCTTGTTGTTAAGCCATCAGATATCATGACTGGAATATAAACTTTTCCATCCACTGCCTGTGTAAGAGTGTAAAACTGAAAGTATTGATTCAATTGTACACTCAGCTTGTGAGAGGCTGTCTAGTAGCTGCTGCTTTTCTACTGCTTACTGAGTGAAAAGCAATTCTGCTTAGCTTTTCCTGCAGAAGGTATCCTACTGGCTTTTCACACCACAGGCTTGTTCCCAAGCCTCCAGAGGCATAGGAGTTTCATCACTGATTTAGTTAATCTTTTGTAACTCTTTCTTTTGTAAGGTAGGTTATAGGCAGTAAGATGATAGAGAGTCTGATCCTGTCTGTACTAAAGCCAGTATAAAATGCTAATGGATTTTGATGTCACTGGATTAACTCATTCATTGTTACTGTATTTGCAGGGTGGTGAGGAGTGTGAAACACACCTCTCCTACCTGCCCTGGCATAGGCATAGACACAGATTCTAATCTGAAATCCTTGTCCATGATCACGTGGGAAATCACTAGATTTAACAGATTTACCAACTCCACAAAACCAAAGCACAGCCTGGCAGTTCATGTATCAGTCATTTGAGGAGCAACCTGTGGATGCCCAGGCATCTCCACCCAGAATAATTTCTTAGGCGTCAAATGGGAGGCTGAAATCATCCAACATAAAAGAAAACATGGTGTGTCAAAAGATGATAATCTTTGGACATTTAATTTATCAGCTATTGCTACCTGTCCTTCCCAATGATCTCTCTGGTGAATGGAAACTGCTGCTTTTTTTCCTCAGCTTTGTCCCATGCAATGCTATAACCAAGTGTAAATAAAAGTGAAATGTATTCACTTCTCAATTGAGCAATGTTAACTGTAACTGCTTTTCATATACCAGACTCATTTTATATATTTAAATCTGCTTTCTGTTTTGCTTTCTACCATTGATGTCTTGCAGTAGGCATGAGCCTGACATAGAAATGCAAGGAAAAAGAGCCTTGAAGGGGCTATGCTTCTGGCTAGTTTGATTTGTTGATGTCATTTTTCATCTTGACTTGCTCTCCCTCTGACAGTATCTAATGTCTCTCATACAAGACTTGTTCCTTTTTGTAGTCCTGCTGGGGAGAATTGTGTGCAGTGGCATTCTTTAGGAGGTCATTTTTATAAATGTTCATGGATGCTAAATGACCCATTCCCAAATACAGGCCATTCAGTCTGAGAGGGGAATTTAAACTTGGGAAGAAGCAATGGGACTAAAACCAGTGGAGAACAGCAGTACTTGCCACTAGCTAAATGTAGATGGAAAGATAAAATGGTTTTGTGGAAATAACTCCACTTAACTTTTTCAAAACTTCTGGGGCCAAATCTGACCCATTAATATTTTTAATTTTGTGAACTTCCAGTAGAAATATTGATGCACAGGAAGGCACAGACTGACAGTGACTCATCAGTCTTATTTTATAGATTGCCTTTGCCTCTCAGCTCTTCTAATCAAATATTCATTGTTTGGAAATGCCCTCCCAGTGCATCCTTGCTGGTTAATTAGAATCCCCTCACCTTGACTCTGAAACTTCTCCCACAGATGGAATGGGGGAGACTTCTGCTTCTTTACCCAGGCAAATCTTTCAGCAGCTCCCTGGGTTTGTGCAGGGTGATGTTGAGCCCGAGGTGCTGCTGAGACCCTGCTGGTTCTGCTGTCAGCCACAGGGGAAGCCACGGCAGCTTCTGATTGAAGAAAACCTTCTGTCTTTATCAGTGCTCGGAGTCCCAACCTACAAACTCAGTGAAAGTTGTTGAAATTCAAAGAGGACTAGTCTCCTGTTGGAGTGAACTGGAGCAATGGCAGTAAATTAAAAAACAAACAAACACACCTCACCAAGGCACAAGAAAAAAAAATCCATGTCTTCTTCAGCTCCACAGATAAATGAGTCTAAGTCAAATGTAAGCAAAGTCCAAAGATTAGATCTACCACTTTTCTCTGATCAAGACAAGCACCTATCCAAACAAGTTTAGTCTAATGTGATCTGTCTTTCCTAAAATCACATTGCCTTTTGGCCTCCTTTTGTTTCTGCGTCTTGATTATTATTTTGTCCAATATCTCTTTGAAAAAGTTGTACATGATAGAGGTCAGACTAATGAATTGTACTTTTTAAACTACTTCTCTTCCCAGCTCAAGATCTGACCCCAGATCTTTATCTTTCTGTCATTTAAGTGCCTGCACAATTTCCACTACTTCTTGTATGTTAACATACCTTGCAATACCTATGGAAGATATGCAAAACCTTGTCCTCTCAGTATACACAGGTTTTCTGGCTGTTCAGCATCCAATGATGTTTCCAAGAAGTTGAACCAGATGCAGTTTAAAACCCTCTATCACCATCCTTACATTTGCATATGTCTACCTCTGCTCAGTACTGACATTTTATCAATAGTTAACAAACATAGGCAAAAGTTTGAATCTGTTTCATTTATTTGAGTCTTTCAGATCAATAGGAAGAGTGTCTTTGGGATTTTTTTCTTTCCGATGCAAAAATGTCATCAATTATTAATCAAAGCAGACTAGATTTCATTGAAGATCTGACTTCCTGCAGCACAATGCAGTATACCTGAATGTTAAAGGTACATTCTTTCTTAAACTGCTGCATGCTAGAGTAGCTTTTAATTGCAATATGAAATGGATCCCCTGGTAAAGCCTAAATGAGTGTAGGCGTGGAATGTGTGCTGCAATGTTTTCACATGCAAAGAGTTTTAGTGTAAGTACTGAAACTGCAGAACAGGCTACACAGATGGTCCTGTGGGACTTCAGCAGAAAGCCTGAAAAATTGTCCTGCTCCTCCAGGGGTGGGGCACGGCAGGAATGTTCACCCCTGTACAGAGGGCAAATACGTCCCAAATCCAGATCAGCTTTGGAAGAAGAAGTGGAGGCATGACCAAAGATGAATTTCAAGGCTGGGTGTTTATTTCCTGCAGACATTTCTGGTGGCCCTCACCATGGATAACAAAGAATCCTCAGCCTGCCAGGCCATGCCAGGACTGGGGTTATTGAGGGAAATGGAGATGTTTGCCAGATCGGGACTCAGACCTTGCATCAACATTGAGCAAGCAGCTTTCAGTATTTATTTTAAAGCTCTGTTGGCTCAGTTGAAGCCGTGCCTGTCATGATAATTATGTTCAAATGCAAGCTAAAGTGGCTTAAAGACACATTTAGAAGGACTGTGAACCCTGTCAGAATTGATAACTGAGGCCTCACTTCCTTTATTATTTTCACATGCTCATTTTATTGAATATGTACAGAGAATGAATTGAAAACCAAGTGCTGTATTTGTGAGACATTTAAATTATGTATTAGTAGCTTGAGACACTGTGGTTAGCCATTAAATAAATAATCGTAAACAGACCAATTCAGAATGATCTATTTCTGTATTTATGTTTGTGGCCTAAGAGAGGAAATGGATGTTTTTCAATGAGAGAAAAAAAATCCATCCATCATGGTGTCCTCCACCCAAGGTATCCAGTGCTAGTATAAATGCATATATACCATATATAAATATGGTATTCTAAAACATAGTATCAAATGGGTTTCTAGCATCTCCTAGGACTGGAAGGAAGCCAAGTTTCTTTGTATTACTTTTTTGTTTTCCATACGATGAATATATTCATTTTGAGAGAACTGTAGGAACAGTTTGTTGTCTGGGCTTTTTTTTTTTTTTTGTCTCTTTAAGAAAATTGTTTTCTGTTAATTAAATTGGAAGTCATCCCACTGAAACTCACCTGCTACAGAGCCCAGCAGGCAGGAAAAGGCAGTCCTGCTGGCCTTGGAAAACAGTAGCAATGTTCCAATTAATTGCAGTTGGACCAGAAAAAATGGCACTTCTCACAATGACCTCATGGTTTCAATGTGTGCACTCAATTGTTTGTGCATTTCTTTTTACAGCTGCAGCTCTTGGACTCATGAGAGCCCTGCTGCATTTCAGTTGTCCTTGTCAAAAAGAAAAGAGGTAAGAAGTTTCTCCCTCTACCTGTGGATGAGAATGAAAAAGGGGACCCTTAGGACTCAGGCATGAGAAGGTGCATAAAGGTGTCTCACGTTGTCATAGTAAACTTACCACGCAAATGCTTTTATGGAGTCCTTGTGTCATAAATTTGAGAGCCCAGAGGTTGGTTATGCTGCAGCAGAATCAGGCCCTGTTGTTCAGAGCTGTAAGTTCAGTCATGCAGGTGACTTGCGTAGCTGATGAGAAGTTAAATGCACACCTGGAATGTATAATCCTCAAGCATGTGACTGACATGGGATCTAACTTTCTTGAAGTATCCTACCCCGGGGGTCTGTTTGGGCAAAATATCCTGTCTATCAGAACACCTTAATGTAAGGAAAATGTAAGTTAATAAAGATGAGGTGCCTTTTGGATTCTGCTCTGCATTTTGATAATTGTATTATTTATTGAATTTACATCTCAGTTCAATTGAGAAAAGTAAAATTCAAGCTTTCTTGGAGTTTGTTTTTTTTCAAGTCTTCTGATTAATTTAAGGTTTCTATTCTCCACCCTTAGCACAGTGCTGTAATAGCAGCAATAAGTGCTCTAAGGGAGTCCTTGGCTTTGGGGGTTACCTTTCTAGGGGAATATGTACATAGAAGAAGCATTTTTGTTGTTTAAAGAAAAGGACCTTAATCTGCTAACTTCCCTCCAATTTTATGTGCTGACCTCACTGGGTTACATCAGCAGAGATCTGAACCCATGTGGGAAACCGAGAAGCTGTATCCAAGTGTCAGGAATAGGACCTCCTATATTAATACCTTGTAAATACAGGAACAAGCTGTTCTTTGGAAGGAAAAAAAATTGCACAGCTCTGTATATGAATGATGGATCTGTTACACTTGCACAATTTCGCTAAAAAGTCTTCTGGCAAGAAAAATGCTCTGGGAAAGCGTCCCTAAAAAATCCAACACTGCCAATAGTGTCAGCCATGCAAACACCTCCTCTGTGTATGTCATCATATGTAAATCCTGCATAAATGTTTAACTGAGATAAATGTTTAACTGAATATTTCTGCTATTTTCCTCTCACCCTGAGAGCTGTTTGCATTAGTAAACAAATTCTAATGTTTATGTACACAGACACCCACTCTGTCTCACTCCATCATTTAGCTTTTATTCTGGAGAATTATTCTCTCCGGTGATGCAAGGCTGCAAGGGTGCTGTAATAGCTCCACTGAGGGATGCTCCTTCCCAAAAGAGAGCTTTACCAGGGGTGAGATGATAAAAACTGGGTCAGTGCCCTTTAATGGATACTCAAGGTTCTTTTAATCAAAAGCCAAAGGCACTGCCATGGTCTGTCTATGATTGGAGGAGATACAGACAAGGACAGAAAGCAGGTCCCTCACTTTCTCTGAAAGTTAATCCAGGTAGAACAAGAATTACCTTTCAAAAGAGGAAAAATACTGCAGTTAGACACTTGGCACCCACGCAGTCCTGGTGAGCAGAGGAGTCCACAATGGTCCTTGCAGGTGGGTACTGTGTTTGTTCCTGGAGTCTGAGCCATGGCATGGAGGTGATAGGTTTCTTTGAGGCTGGAGAGATTCTGGAGAAAAAACAGGGGAAAAAAAGAATATTTTGTGATGCCACTGCTGTGGCATATGTTGTGAATATTTTGTGATGTTGCTGCTGTGTCCCCTGGAGCCCTGCACATGGAACAAAGGAAGCAGTGAGATGCTGACTGAAGCTTCAACAATTTTCTCCTCTCTCTGACTGGTGAGTACTGTTGTTAAAATAGATTCTTTCCAGCCATCCTCCTCATTGCTCCTACAAACCACAATAGTAAAAGTGGCAGGGTATGCCTTCCTCTGCCTGTGAGTTACTAGGAAACGTTATCTGTTCTCTTAATTTTTGTCCAATCTTTTGTTGCCTATAAATTATTTTCCTTGACTCCAAAGGAGAACACTGCACTGGGTCTGCAGCATGCACCCTGTCTAGTCTTGTGCTCAGATGTTGTAGTGATGAGCTATATTTTAAAACTCAGTGGACAGAGGAAGCAGGCTACACAAATATGTTAGAAAACCTGTAGAGTGTGTTTGTCATTTGTAGCTGAGTTAGGCTGTTTGCAGGGGAGTGCTTCTATGCTGTGGGATGTTCTACTTTGTGCTGAAGGACAGGGAACGTGGGTGATGGGGGCTGGTGTTCACCAGATTTTGCTAGGAAAGACTCACCTTGGTGTGGTTGTGGACGACAAACCTGCCACAGAGGCCTTCATGCAGCTGTCAGCAGACAAACTGTGGTGAGGAAAAAGCAATCACTGGAGCGTGCTGCCTGACTGTGTCCACTCAGGTCCAGCCCTGCTCCCTCTAGCCTGGTTCTGGGGGCTGATGGGTGATGGAAACCAGCCCAAATGCAGCTCAGGCTGTGGCAAGAGCAGTCTCATCCCTAGGTGAGAAAACCCACCAAGGCATAGTCCCTGTGAGCACAAGCACTAGTCTTACAGGCAGGGGCCCCATGGGGTAGCAGGGTGCTGGGGAGTCAGCAAGGTGGCCGTGTGTGCCTGGCACTGGGAAGCAAACTCTCTCAGAGCAGTTCTGCCACTGATTTCAGCAGAGCTGGGATTTCGACACTGGTGGTGCCACACAAAGGAGAACCCTCTCATCCTACTCGAGCTCAGCTGCTCTGAGAGACGGGTGTCCTACCACAGTTTGGAGTAAAAATTTGGGGACTGGAGATAGCAGACAAAGCACAGAGCCATGGTGAAACAGAGCTCTGTTCTTCCATCTTTACACAAACAAAAGTCCCATTGAAAACTGTAAGACATTGAGTCCTCTGATTGAAACATATATATATATATATAAATACATGTAAAAATTTGATGTATTACAGTTTCAGCTCTACATTTTCCCTTGATTTTCATTTTCTCTGTGGAGTTCAAATACAGAATGTTCCTTCATAGCTTATTTTCAAAGCCATTTTTTGACTTTCATATTTAAACTTATTTAGAGGCCCTTAGATTTTTCTCCCAGCTGTGGAAGGCAAAGACAGGAAGAGACAGAAAAGTCAAAGACTCTTTTACAGTCCTGGAATCTCTAAAGAACATCCTTGAAATACAGAAAAAAAAAAACAACCCCAAAACCAAAACCAACGCAGAAAACCCCCCACAATAAATAATGCTTCAAATTTTTAAAAGGAAGTTATCTTTTTGAATATTTTCCCATTTTAAGGGTATGAAATAATTAAAGTGTGTGTTTGCATAATTATGCTTTGTCTCTATACCTGCAAGTATCGTGGGGGTGTTTTTTTCTCACTTTTGCTCCTGTTTTCTCTCTCTTATGTTACCAGTCAGGTCCTGCTTCCCAAGCAGGTGGAAGCCAAGCCCTTGGAAAGGAGAAATGCCTGAGCTTATGCCAGAATCACTGTCCTTGTTCTTTGGCAAAACCAGGTTTCTGACATGTGTCACAAGCAGCACATGCCCTTCCCAGGCAGGTGACTTTCTGAGAGATTTTGTTCAGCTAGGAGGGTGTTGCTGGCTTTCCATCCTTCCCTGTAGATGATGTGACCACTTCAAATTTTCTTTTCTTGTTGTGGGGAGAAAACAGCCAGGTTTTGCATTCAAGCAGATTTGTGCAGAAACAAGCATGTGTGTCCAGGTGCCTCTCTGACATCTGAGCATCCCTGGGTGACTGAAGCTCTCATTAATGGGTCTGCAGTCTTGGTTCATCCCTTTGCAGTTCTTTGGAGCCCAAGGTGCCTGTACAAGCTTATTGAGTGCAGCTGGCAGATGCAGCAGCCTGTGCAGCAGTTTTTGGGCTCTAAATCTGAGACTGGACAGGTAGAGGCTCTTGGGAGCCCTTTGCAGACTGTGAGGTGAGGGGGCCATGTCCACTAGCGAGCTCTGGTAGCCTAGAGTTCATCTGCCCTCTGCAACCTGTATTGCTGTAAGATGCCAATTCACTCTCTGCCTGTTTTGGTAACCATTTGATTGAGTGACCAGCGGTGAGAGCACTCAGCCCTAACCTGGATTGTGCACACTATGATTTTGCCCTCCAAACCTATGTCTAGGTAAGGCTTTTGCTTGCTCTCCCAAATACCTCAAGAATTTTTATGTGCTGAACTTCATCCTGGGCAGGGATTGGCAATGCCTAAAACTACACCTTTCTTCTTCCCTCTCAGACAGCAAAGTTTTATTTATCTGCCAAAAAATCTGAGAATTTTCATGTTGCAAAACTAGATTTATTGTAGCATATTTCTCCTCTACTGTTCTTCTTCCTCCAAAAGCCTCTTTCTCTATAGTTGTTCAGATGACTTTTTGTGTTTATATCTGTCTTATGACATTTGGAAGTTCAGTGGCTAGAGAAGAAGGCAGGGAAAGAAGCCTGTTCCCATAGGACAGAAACAAATCAGGTTGGTACTGGAGCCACTCAGCCTTGTGGGGTGGGTTCTCTCCTGCATTGCTTTTCAAATGCTGGAAGCTTTGTGCTCTAGTAGGAGCAGTTGGGTTTGCTTTTTCAAGAGTACAAACTCTAAACAACCCTAGGGCATGTGTCTTAAATACTGAGGTGCAGGGCTGTCAATCAGACAGCCTAGGGAGTGTGGAGGTCATCCTGGAGGGTTGCCTCCATGGCCAGTTTTTTATAGACCCTTCTCACCCTGGATAAGAGGGACATTTTCTTCCCATGCAGGAAAGCTGAACAGGACAGCTTTTCACTTAAAAAGCCTGGAGCAATCCAAGGTGCTGCCTGGTGCTTCTTGTCAGCAGCTGTGTAGCCTCCAGGTCATATACAGGTTACTTTATTGCCCTGAAGCTTGGGGGTATTGCCAGGGGTGCTGTGCTTGTAAAATACCGTTAATATAGCTGGGAAGGATGACGAGTTCCTTCCTCCTTTATTTTCTCTGGATGAAGCATTTATTTATGCAGTGTAATTAGCTGGGGGTTTTGCAGGTGTCTGCCACCTGGAGCACACCCAATTAAGTCAGGAGACTCAAAAATGGGCTGTGAGACTCACAGAGCATGAGAGGGAAGGGCATACTGAGTGGGAATAGCACCCCAAGGAAGATTGCCACTGCCACCCAGCTCACAGCTTGCCCCGAGTCCTCCTTGCCTCCCAGAAACAGTTGTTGCAGTGGCAGTGTAACCCACTGTGTGAGGAGGGGTAGGAGAAGGAGATGAAGGGATGTGGGCACACTTAGCTGTTTGACACTACCATTAAATCTTGATCCCACTGGCCAAATCCATCAAAGTTTGAGAGAAATTTAAGAGTCTCAAAGTTAATTATATGTTCTCAGTAGATCTATGAAGAGGCTCATTAAATCAAGAAGTTGAGCCCAGCCAGGGATCCACCAAGAGGGTCCGTGCTCATAGCTCAGTCTACCTGATACTGATCCAGCATCTTGCCCATCCACATGGCAGTGGAAGCAGAGGGTGAAACTGATTATTGCTGGGATGGTGAGGATTGTTGGGGAACAGAAAATGTACATCTGTGGAACTACAGGCTCTATTAATGTCACTGCTTTTTGAATGAGGATGGGGGAGAAGGAGGAAGAGCAATCATTACTAGGTTGCTTGTGATTATTAGGACAAACCCATTAGAGCCATGAAATTAATATTCTTAAGTGTGGTAAGTCTCTGGATGTTCTTATTCATAAGTGACTTCTTTTTTTTTTCACTCAGATCTTTTTGCTAGATTGTTAAAAAAATAATTAGAATCCCAGTTAGAGCTCAGGGTGGCCAACCATGTGAATAAGACTGGATGTGAGCAGAAGCTCATCAGATAAAAGCTGAAGAAGTAGAAGGAAAATTCCCAGACAGGTCTAAAGAAAGTGTTTCCAGAGTGCAGGAAGGGGAGAGAAGCTGAATGTTCTGCCTGTGTACAGGCATACATCTCTCCAGTCAGATTTTTCAGAGATATTACCCTGAAGAGGCTGTTGTGACTTTATTTCTTAAGTGTGTCAGAGAGACCCTTCTAAGATAGTACATGTATTTTCACTCCCTTTTGTGACAGTTGCAGATTCTCAGCAATTCTTATTATGAAGTCTTGTTCTCAAGTGCCTTTTAAAAAAAGCTGTAGAGCCACACTTATCCAAATTTGTATGGGGACTTGATAGATTTTCTGCACGTTATACGACTCTCAACATCTCATGAACAACTCAAGTATTTTCTATTTAAAAATGGCACAAACCCATTTTCCAAATCAGAGATTGAAACGTGGCATTGAAATAGTCAACAAAATGTTTGTTCTTTATATTTTAAAAACAAGTAAACATGTTCTGCTCCTGCAAATGCAGGTCACTCAGGTCTGCCTAGACTATAAGCTGCAGGACAGGACCTGGAACCCATTTGTCTCTTTAAGAGTGGTGTTAGGGTCTGTTTCTGCATCACTTTAAGCTGAGATAATTCATAATAGGTTGTGTAACAGTACATGGGGGCTCCATTTGAAATTGGATTTCCTTGAAAGCACTATCAGATAGGTTTGCTTGGAAGCACTCATATTAAAGGCACTGTCTGCCTTGAGGATCTTCTACCACAGATATAAAAGGTGAAGGGTGCTGGGGGTAAGGAAAGGCCCATCATGTCACTGGTGAGCCTGGTAGTGGAGGCAGGGAAAACAGCAGAGATTTCCTTGGTCCCAGCCCAAGATCTCTGCTAGAGCTGCCCTCCCGCACAGCCCCCGTCTTGCTGTGGCTCAGCCGGTGGGGGCGGGCACAGCAGCTCTTGCTCAGCCTCTTGCTGGTAGAAAGTTTGGGGATGACTTGCTAATTGGAGAGCATTGCTTTTGCTGATGGACATGCCTCAGGAGCTGCTCAGCTGGTGGCACTTGCTTTCCTCAGTCAATCTGAAGCAATATAAAACACTCTGCCAAACTCCGCCAAAACACTGAACATCTGCCAGGCAGTACAATTAGAAATAATCAGGTTCTGGAGGGGCTCTGCTGCAGAAGGCACTGGTAGCCATCCAGCCCAGTTCCACATTTGGGGTACTGCTTTGCTGTCAGTACAGCTGAAGTTAACCCCTGAGTGTGATGTTGTCTGGGCAGTGACATTGCAGTGTGGCTGCACAGGCTGGGCGAGCAGGCAGTGAGTCCAATTGGTTGTGTAGGTGCTGCCCATGATGCACTAGATCTGATATCTTGCCATAATGCCCTTTTGGCACAATCTGGGGGGTGAACGTATTGGGTGTAGGAAGCATCACAGTCAATCCCAAAAGATTGAAAGCAGCAGCACATGCAAGCCAGAGCAAACCTTTAATGTTGTCCAAAGCTTGATGCAAGGCTCTTTGGTGCCTCTGGTTCCATATGCAGCAAGCCTATAGCTGCTCTGGTCTCTTGTTTGCTGAATGAGCATGAGCTGGCTTTGTTACACGGCACCATTGTGACTGCTGGCAGAGCTCTCAATCACTTTGATAAACGATGTACTGAAACATGACTGCCACTCTTTCGTGTGCTTTCACAGCACCAAGGTGTCATTTTCAATTCTTAGGCAACTTTCTGTATCCACACAGGAAAAAAAGTCAGGGAGCTCATTGTCCACAACTCGTGAAACAAATCATAAGTCTTCCCCCTGTACAAAATCCCGACAGTAAGTGGGGTGTAAGTGCTGTAAGACAGAATTTGGAATCCCTTGGGCCTTACTTGGCACATGGTATGCTAGAGAAATCTTCAAGCCATTTGCTTCTTTTTGGAATAGGAAGAGGGATTTAAACAGGACTCAAAAATATTTTGTTTGTACTTTCTGTTTCAAACTTATGTGCCTTGCCTTGTCTCAACTTCCTTACTGATTTGTCTCTTCTTTCCTTCATACCCTTATCTCTGATCCTTATCCTTCATATCCCTTATCTCTGAAATTGTTTGGACAATTATCTGCTTCTTGTCACCTTTGGTCCTTTTTCTTAAAATTAGGAAATGTTAGACACCTAGAAATACTCGTGCATAGTTCCTTCTCATATTTTACTTGTTCTGGCAGCATTTCTTAGGTCTGTCTCACACTCAGACCCATTGGCTTTGTAATACTGGAATACTGCTAATAAGCAGTATGATTTTTATCCAGATTAGTGTAAGTCATTATGATTTATTTTTACCTTAAAGGTGGCATGATTTTGAGAGAAGGGATGCTGACCTTGCTGTGGCCAGGAAGGGAGAGCTCTCTGCTGTAAGCAGCACTAGAATCACAGAGCAGCGGCCTTCTCTTCCCTGTCTTGTCTTTAGTAGCTGTGTGAACTCATTCAAAATTGTTTTCCCAGTTAAACTGAACACTAAGAATTAATAATAATCTAGAACAATTGTAATTACTTCTTCTGCTCTTCCTGGAAATTAGGAATGTTTCTAGCCGTGTTTACCTCAAAGCATTCAGATTTCTTTCTTGTTCCTCAGTAAAAGTGCACAGACAACCACGTCTCTGTTCTGACGTGACAACACAATTAGAAAATTGTATCTTTAAATACCAACTTAATCTAATCTGGGACAAAAACAATAAAAGGCTTTAATCATAATTGTACGGTGCCTGCAGGCTGTCACCAGAGGGCAGAGACAAGGTTGTTCATTGCCACATGTGGATAGTTTAGAAATTAAATCCCCTTTTCACAAAGGCAATAAATTCTGTCTCACTTGTGTCCTTTCCAAATATTTCAGCTCTGTAACCAGATAGCTCGTTTCATCAGCATCTGTCAGAGACTTTCTCTTGCTTCTGTCAAGCTGTGTACAAAGGGACAAGGAGAAATGTCTTTATAAAACTATACACACTTGACTTTGTAGCATCACAGCTTACATGAAATACTAGCTCTAAATATAAACAAGGTACTAACTTTTCCTTCACAGGGATTTTTCCACTGTTTTGTATTTATAATGCACGCACACTGAGGATACATACCACCCTGGGTATCCACAGCAAGTATGGGGGGGTGGGATTTACTGGGAATGCATCTTTGATCAAAAACTGCTCTCACACATTATATGTAGAAAACTGCTAGGGTTTCAACTAAGAAAAGAATGGGTTTTAAATCCCAAACCAGTAAGGTACAATTTCTACACTGCCTACCCTGTGTAGGAAAGGCAGATTCTGAGAACAACTCCATTTTCCATTACCTAAGTTGGAAAGACAGCAAGGGTTTTGAGAACATCAGTGGCAGCCTATGAATTCATTTCTGTTCTGGAGAATACTTTGAGGGTTTTGGCACCAGGAGACCAGCTCAGTCTCAGACACTGAAGCAAGGCATACCTCACCGCATCAAGGCACACCCACCTTGACAAAATCCCTGGCAGCAACGGGTAGTCATTGACTCAAAATAGCTCTGTCAGTGTTTCCACTTGAGGACTGGCACATGGAAAATCCTAGTAGAGAGCCAATGGGCAGAAGTGCCACAGGCTAGCTGTTTTGGAGAGAAAAGGCTTCCACCAAGGAGTGGGGACTCTCTGGAGTAAGAGGCAGAAGTAGAAGACTTGGAGTCCCTGGGTTTCCTGCAAATATCGGGGACCTAATGGCAGCATGGGTACCTGCTGGGAGGCAGATGTGCCCGGTGTTCTGCTTTTCCATGACTGCACACCTCCTTGTTGTAATTTCTAAGCAATTTGGTTTTGTTTTTAGGAAGAGGCTTTTAAAAGTCCTTGCAATTCTCCCTGCTTGTTTCCTGGATAGTTAAACTATAAATGAACATCTAAGGACTCTGCACCTTGGGGAGGCTGAAGTTCCTGGATCCAATGATCCCAGGCAGGAAACATGTGCAAGAGACCAGGATTGCATACAGTACCTGACTGCTGCTCATAACCTTGGAAGGAGCAAGGCAGGCTGGCTCCAAAGGACGGCATGGGATTGAAACTAAATTCATGAATCCTAGAGCACAGACTAAGTATCTAATGTACTTTCTGTTTTAGCATATAATAAAACATTCAGCTCTGTATGTATTCCTCTCTGAAGAGTGAAAAAAGATCAGAAGAATCCATAGCTTGGAAAGGATTTCTCCTATGTCTGAACTCCAGTGATGTAGAAAGATCCTGGGTACTATTCGCAGTATTCCCAGATCTTAAAATCCATCACTCTGCACAAGGAAAACAAAGAAGTTAAGCTGAAATAGGACGATGTCCTAAATGTGACAGAGAGATGTCCTAAATGAGACAGGTCTCGTAGGAGGCTAAGTAGGTGTGCAACAAGCAGATTCAGCATCACCAATGTTGACCATGTTGGTACAGCTGTGATCAGCTTTTTTGCCATCAGGTTCCCTCTTGCTCCCATCTCCTGCAGGTTTGATGACGAACAAAGACATCAAATGCAGAAGCAAATGCAGAAGCTCAGCACACATGGGAGTTTGGCGAGAAGGCAGAGCAGCAAAAAGAGCAAGGGAGCTGTGGTTCTTTCAGCGTGTCTGGTTTTAAGGAGCTACTGGTGCAGGATGCACTTGAGAACTTGAGAGGCAACACTTGCAATTACTTGCACTCTTGCAATTCAGGTATTGATGTTTCCCTCTCCTTCCTCTCTCCATGCTGCTGCTGGCCATGGCAGTAGTGCCATCCCCAGGGGATGTGTTTTTCCATGGACATCTCTTTCCTACCAGCTTCCAGACAACTCCATAGAGGGGAGTTGCTCCTCACATAAGAGGCAGAGGCTCCATTCTGCTCTCTCCTTTCCATCCATCCTGTTGTTTAGATAGTGAATATGATGAGAGATCAGATACTTATGTATTTCTGAACTGATATTTGGGATCAAGAACGGAATAAAATATGTTGGAAAGCAGACTTGCCCTTTCACATGTCCCCTTTTCCTCATTCCCTAAGGACTTAATCAGAGTTCAGTTTTTCCCCACTTAGACAAGGATATTTTATTTTTTAATTAGAAAATACACTAGCTCAGGCAATGGAACAAGGGAAGGGAGAAGAGCCTTGTCAAAGTATATTACAAATATATTGCAGGGTAATGGCGCTTTGACCTACTAGCTAATGTTCAGGATCTGCATTTATTTATTTATGTTTACATCTTTAAACCTTAAATTTTTTGTAAAATAATCCAACTGTAGCTCTGATTACACTTACCTGCCCAAAGTTTTAGATTAGTTTTGTGGTCATGATACTGAACCACCTTAAAACAGAGGCAAGGTAGTTTGACTGCAGTAATGATTTATTTCAGTGTTCATTCAGGCTTGTGTTATTTCTCAGTGCACTTTTCATGCTGAACATCTAATACAGATTTTGGCTTATTGCAGTGTCTGTAGCTTTTTGCCCCAAAATGCTATTTTGAACCGTCTCCCTTCAGCTGTACCTTAGTGCAGCTTTGATTTGGGAGAAGTTTTGTTACACAGAGCAGTGCTGCCAGGCTACATGAACTGCAAGAAGACTGAAGAATGCTGCTTATTTTGTTTTTGCTTACTTTAGCAGAACCGAGCCCAGTTTTTCACCTCATGATTATGGAGACTGAATTTCTGCCCCAGCTTGCTGCTACCACACTCTTGGGACAACCAGTGCTTCCAGGAAGTTGCTATCTGTCTTCTGAGGTGGATCCAGAGAGGTAGGCAGCCGATGGCTGCTGCCAGCGAAGGTGATTTCTGCCAAGTACCACTAAACAATCAGTTTTGGAATCTGTAAATGATCTCTTGGGTCTGCTGTTCGTCACTTCAGTGCAAGGGCTTAACTGGAGCTAAGCCTTCACTCAGCAAGTGTGGAAACACTTTTAATCAGAAGCAGGAATCATTGGACCAGCTTGCCAAATCAGATTAAGAGCAGTTTATATGATCATTGTAAGTATCATAAAGTGCCTGGACATGGGAAACATCAATATATAAACAAGACACCCCCTGATTTTTTTTATTATTTTGGCCTGCAACAGTGAAAAGCATTTGAAAGGCCAGATCCTTTGTAGTGCTGAATATCCTCAGCTCCAGCTGCACTCCTTGAAAGTCCATGTCCTCGGTGACTCCCCAGGAGGCCCATCTGGTAACAGCCTCACGCTGCTCTCCCTGCCAGGGAGCAGCCACTATCACCCCAAGAATGGAAATTAAAAGAGCAACCTGACTCCTCTGAGAACCGCAAGACATTCCTTGTATGTGAAATTACTTCATATTCAAGATTTCTGCATAGCTGTGCTGCCACTTACAGAAACATGTTTTCACAGTTTAAATGCATTCACCCCCACTGAACCTCAGAACTCTATTTAGGATTTGACATGTCTTCAGGAGATCTTCAGGACCCACACGGAGTCCTGAATATATGTGAACTAAGTAGTGACAGGAAGAAAAAAAGCCACTCCTGGAAATTAAAAAATAACTGAATTTAGATCAAACACATGGAAAGTCTGGCTTTTGCCCTAGAAGGTTAATCACTATTTGGAATTTTTTGCCATGGGAGATTCCTTGTGTAATTGTTGAAAGGCGAGATCAAAACCCAATATCATCTTTTGAGTGCCAGTGTCACGCCTGGATAAAAACAAGCTGTATCAGCCCTAATTATATTTGCTCCCAGACATGCTGCTGAAGCTCTGACTATGTTTGGGATAGGAAGGAATTTCCTCATGTGGTGAATTGGCAAAGTTTGGGATTTGTCTTGTTCTTGTGCATTGCTCAAGGACCATTTTTTGGAGTCTTCTTTCAAATTCTTTGACTTTCTGCATCCTTGTGATCAGAGCTATATATTCAGCTTTTCCCACCACTGGGCCCTGCTTTGTTTCTAAAGGTTTTTTCTGCTTTACCAAACATGTACGGATGGATCTCATTTTGCTGCATTATAAAGATACTCTAGCAATGGCAAAAATAATCTACATTATTACTTATCGAAAAATAAGATACAGGGAAAGGAAAAGGGCAAAGGGAATAATAAACTGCACAGTCAGTTGCAACCTTCAACTTCATTGTCTGGAACACAAATGAATTGCAGGATGCTCTAGTGTACAGAGGTATGGTCAAAGTACCTGTTGTGTTGGAGCAGCACTACATGTAAGGAGCGACCTCTCTTCTTTCATATGTGACTAAATCATTGTTATTGATCAGTATGAAGCAAAGGAAATATTTACTAAACCTCACAGTTAAAGACAAAATTCCTTTATTAATTATTCACTTGGTGTTACAGATATGAAAATGGTCTGCAGGTGCAATAGATGCTTGCAGCACACTTGATTACTCTTTAGGCATATTTTAATACTCTTTAGGTTATTTTAGGCATATTAGCTCCAGATCTTTATGAGCAACCCCAGTCCGTTCTTTTGGTGTTCTCAGCAACCCTTGTGTACTTGAGCCCAGCATGATGCCAGTGTGAGTCTTTGTACTGGACTGGCTGAGAGCGACCTTTGACTTGGGTTGAGTAGGGCCAACAGCTCGATGCAGCAACAGCTACTTCAGCTTATGCTTCTCCAGCTGTTTTTTTTTCTGTTCTGCAAAATTACTTGTTCTAAACAGCAATTTCTGGCTTGTTACACCTCTCTTACAAAAACCTGCAGTTTGGAACCTACCAAAACCAGACAGCTATGTAAAGCTTGTCTTGTGAGCAGGTGAGCATATGAGAAAAGTGAAAATTTGAGCATAAAGAGAAGAGTAAATTGAATCTTTCCCCCCAAAGCAATATTAACTTCAGCGTGTTGTAGTAGTAAGCAATGTTTACATTAGTTCAATACCTAATTCCATTAGCTACAGTTACACTGGTCCGTTCTGTGGAGTGGTGGGGCACTTTCCCAGATAGAGCACTGCTGTCAGCCCTTCCCCCTATTGTCTTGGCAGTGCATGTTTGAGTTTAATGTCAACTGTGTTGTTCATGGGCTGTGCACGGACCAGAGGCTGATGAGGATGCTGGTGCAGGACAGCAGCCCCCGCACAAATCCGATAGGCATGACCACAACTATGTGACTAACAGAGTGCTCATTGCTGCTGTGACTCCAGCATCACCCAGCATGCAAAGCTTAAAGGGCTCTTTGACAGGCCCCAGATCATACTGAAATCCTTTCACTTTCCTCTGCTTTGCCCCTGTCCTGCTGCTGCTGAAGTCCATAGCACAAATGCTCTGCCCTCAGTTGTGCTGGAGAATTTGTCCTTCTCGGTCAAAAAAAGGAGTAAGCTGTGATGGTTCATAAAAGACAAATGGAGAGGCAGGAACTACTGCTCCTTTCATTGTTTTATTATTGTTCATCATTTATCACAATTGTTGTTTCACTGTTAATTGCTGTTCATCTGAGGAATGAACATGGAGCATGTTTCCTACCGGGAACTGACAGAGGGAGCATCTTAAAAAGCCCCTGAGGATTGTTGAGATCACAAACCTTAGAAAGATAACAAAATTAGCACACATAATTCCCCTTGATTTTCTTTATGCCTGCAGACAAGGTTAGCAGCAACCCTTGTTTCTAAGAGTTTGTTTTGTCTCCTCAACCAAAAAATCTGGAACGGCGAGTGTTTGGTCTGATTTATTATTATATATCTTGTTTTTCTTATAGAAAAGATGGCAAAATTAGAAACAAATTACATGAAAAAATCATAAATTACAAAAGCTGAATACTGAGAGAAATTAATAAAAACTATTTTTTTTGTTTCCTTCATAATTATCTAAAAGTGAGACCTGAAGACTGTCCCTAATAGACTCCTTTTTAGTACACCTTCACTCTAACTTGAACTGGGGGAGGGTTTAAGCAGCACCCTTGTGAGGTAAATTATGAAGCCAGCTTTGGTGAAACTGCACAGTGTGGTCTCTGAGTGTAGTCTGCAGTAGAGCTGTTTGTCCTCAGATGAGTTGTTCTTGTGTTACAGTAACTCAAGCAATTCTGGCTGTCTCCTAGATGTCTCTCATCTATTCCTGGAATTAAATTCTAGACCAGTAGCACACATTTTAATAGCAAAACATCTATTTCATCTCCAATTTTTTTCATTCTCATACAGAAAAGTTAATTTCTCTTTCTGTTGATTTTTTCCCATGCACTTCCTGCTTCCCCCACACCTTCCAATGTGACAGAGGTGCTTCTGTGATGAAAGAAAGTAGGACCTGGGAAAAGGCAGGCATGAGGCTTCAGAGGATCATCTTGTAAGTACCTTGTCTTTATTGTCTCATGGTATGAACATGAGTCCCTATTCCTTGTTAATCTGGTTGATTCAAGAGGTAGAAATGGGGTGCACTGGTATCAATGGGTTATCCCTAGGACTGAAGAATGAGACTACCCATTACATACATTTGAAAATCTCAGTTACTTATGTTCTCAGCAAAAGCTCCTAATTTTCTCAGCTCTTTCTGTAAACTCAGCATAAAAGGATTGCATAATGGACACAGCGACTCCCACAACTATTGTTTACATCTGTCAGCTAATCCTTTCTGTGAGTCAGGCGGTGCCTACTGGGTTGGGCACTTGATTTGGATTAGAAACTCATTATTATGATGATGCATATTGCAGTGCTGCCTGGAGGCCTCAGCAGGATTATGGCCACATTGTGCTAGACAGCACACAGACCTAGAGCTTGTAGCCTATTGTTAGAGCACCTGGATTAGACCCCATTTCTTCTCATGGCCCTTGGGGTAAAACATCTAATCCTGTTCTGTTTCCATATCTTTTCAGGGGAGATGACAACTCATTTCCTACCATCAGTCTATGTCTATAACCACCTGCTTTTGGAGGAGAATGCCAGGATGATGTCACCCAAAGGCTGCAGGTAAATGCAGCACAAGTGGGAACCAGCATTTTCCCTGTTTGAGTGCCTCTGCTATTCAGTAGAATGGTTTTGCAATGGGAATTTGAGGCTTTTCTAGCAGTGCTGCCACAGCCAGAGAATATGCAAGGTGAAAAGCACAGCAAGTCTTGAGTTGCACCAAAGCTGTTTGCAGCCATGAGTTGCTCACTAAGACCTTGGCTTACTAAGTGACATTAGGATCTCCTTCTTCTCTCTCAGGGCTGCACATGTGTCCATCCTAGTGAGTGGCCCTTGTTGGGTAGCAGGCAGACTGTCCTCCTCCCTGTCCTCTCAGGCTCTAGGTGTTCCTGCTGCTGTTCCAGGTGCCAGCACACTCTGTACTCCATCTGTGTGCTGCCACAGCCACGCACCTGTGACTGCAGCTAAGCCTGAGCCTGGTCTGTGCTTGCCCTTCACTCACTGGCACCTACTGCTCTACAGTGTTGCTCAAGTGTGAGGCTTGACAGGGATAAGGTGTACTTACAGTTTCTGACTGACCTTATAGTTTCAGGTCAAGGTGAACTTGACTGGATTTTATCACCCCATAGAAGCTGCTTCTTGTCTGTCCTGAGTGGTTTGCTAAGGTGGCTATACAAATAGCTTGGAGAACGGCGCTGAGTTATGTACAGGTGAACCTTTTGAGTGTTGTCCACTACCTCATTCCCTTGCTGGGAATACTGCTGGTCACTGTGGCCACTCTGCAAGATGCTCCTACGGAAGAAAAAAGTTGTCTGAGACATCTTTCAAAGACAGGAGGAAGGCTGGTGCTTGCTGAGGAATTCTTGAACAGCTTCAGCTTAATCTCTTTCCTTTTTAAGCCCAGAGTCCTTCTCTACAAGCTATTATAATGTGCTGGTATTGTTACAGCTATCACAGTCTGGAGCTGGCACACACGGAGTTATGCTGTTGTAAATTTGTTTGTCTCATGGGAAATTTGAGACTTAAGCACTCACTTGGTCTGCACCTCTTTATTTGAGACTGACCAGTCTGAATCACTTTTGATAAAATATCAGTAGGAGTCTCAACCAGAGTTAAGTTTCTATCAGTTTTAATTAAAGAAGATCACTGGAGAGACAACCCCTGTGAAATGCTCCCATAGTGTAGAAAGCTACACTGTGAGTGCTCCCCTGAGTAATCACTAGAGGCTGCTATCAGCAGTGCAATCAGAAATGACTGAAGAGCTTAACTTGAAACTCAGACATCAACACATGGCAAAGAAAAGATGAGACAACAGTGATTGAGGACTAATCACATCCATTGTATCATGAGAGTAACAGAAAAGTAAATAGAGAAGGCACTTTAAGGTGGTCTGAGACACAGATCTGTAGGAAACTGGGCTTTGTTAGGATTTTTTATACAATATGGTCAAGGTTTTTACATACTAGTCCTATGCTATTATAGGCACAAGGTCAGTCAGTAAAAACCTTGATAACCAAAGCGAAGTTATATTTAAAGACTTTCTTTACCTATTGCATTCTAGCTCTTTCCTTCAGTAGCTTTTGTGGATGTGGTATCATGTGAATGAGGCTGGATATGAGAAGCTGGAAAAAGACTGCAGGGAGAAGAAAGCATGGAGGGTCAGCATGGAGTTTACTTCTTGCTTCTTCTTCACTGGTGAGTTAATGGTACTGGCCACAGTGGTACAGACTATACCAGGTCGCCTTTGGGGACCAAAAGGTATTTGAGAGACACATCTTCCATAGTTTTTGTTTTGTCTTCACAAATTAGTGTTTATAGAAACTAACCAGAGATTAGATTAGCGCACTGCTCCTGTGGGATGCAGACTTCAGGGTTTAGGCAACGTTCTATGGCTAACAAGAGCCAACAAGTTATACCTGAGTCATTCCCCTGGGAGTAACATGCCCTGGACTGACAATGACAGGAGCCAGCTGAGCATCCTCACAGGAGATGACAAGTGTCGACACAGGGGCAGTCACCTCCCGTTTGTCTAACCAAGCAGAACTGGCAGTGGAAGAGCCACTGAGGTGACTGATCTTAATGTTTATCCTAGTGGTGATCTTAGGCTCCCAATGAAATTAGAAGGATGACACTTAATGTAGTCTTTTGGTAGCGGGGCAAGACTTATATTCTTAGCATAAGCTGTTTAGGAAAAGCTTCTTTTACTTAGCATTTATCACTTGTTACTGATGTTTTATTACATTGATAGCCATCCCCAAAAAGTATTTTAATGTTCTTACCTGTTTCATATATAGACATATTCCCTTCAACATCAAACATACTTTGAGAGAACGAGACTTTAGACAAACTGAGTTAGACCTGCTTAGTTATGCTGACATAAACTTAGTGAAGCTTCTTTTTTGACCAACAAAATAGCGCCTAATGTGCTTTCTGAGTCACTGTGTTTCTTCCTTCTGGAAGCCATATCCAGCACATGGTGACCACAGATCTGTGGGCCTTACTCAGGAGAAGCTTCCACTGGGCCTAGCAGGATCTCTAGCTTGAGCACAAAATGCCAAATTTGATCATATAGGGTAAAACATTGCATTTCCTCAAACATTTCTTTGGTCCATCCCTTCCAGACAAGCCAAGCCAGACACATTCCTTCCACCTGAAATAGTCCTTTTTTCCCCTTTTCTTTTCCCCCAACAAGCTTCTCAGGTATACTAAAGGATAATGCAGTGTACAGCATTGTCACCTAACGGTGACTGTAATGTGCACTGTGCAGGACAGTCTCAGGGAGTTGTACAATGAAATTCTACAATAATCTTAGTAATGAAGGGCAATTAAGAGCAGTAGTTAACCTATATTTTTCTACCCTACTTTAGGAGTCAACTTACACCCAGGATTTCAAATACTAGTTGGAAGTACATTGCATTGTCCAGAGGCATAATTACAGAGAGCTGTAGCTGTCTTTATCACAAAGTTTTAATTAGTAGGACACATTAAATAACCAGCTGATACAGATCTTAATGAATCATTTATAGGCCTACATCTAAGACAATTATATACATAGCTGGTCATACATAATCATTCGCTTACTTCTGGGCTTATGTGAAATGGAATACGCATCGTCCTCATGTGAAGTAAAGGTGAAAGGGACAGGACAAAACTGGGACAGCAGCCTACTTTAACCAAACAGCTTTTGCCTGGACCACTGTTGACAAGACTGGGGAACAAATATGAATAGCTGGCTTCAAAAGAAATCCACCTTGAGGAAAAACAGCAGCTCTGGTTTCCTGAATTGTTGGGTTTTGTGTTTTTAAATCGAGGTGGTTGTCCCACATGGACACTTTATGTGGTGCTGCTCAGGAATGAGGGCAGATGCACACCAGGCTGAGAACAGGGTTTCTGGGGCAAGCTGGGACTCTGGTGTCTGCAAGCCATGTCATGCCACTCTTGCTGTGGCTCCCTGACAACCTAGTCTGCCTTAGATGTGTCTCTTTTTTCTCCAGCACTGCCTGCCTAGAACCACGAAGAAGGTCCTTCAGAGAAACCACTACAGACCCCTAGCAGCCAGATCTTTGCTCCACTGGGGATGTTCCCAGCTCTCTGGTTCTACCAGCTTTCTTGCTGCTTAGTATGTGTAGATGAAAAAGTGGGAAACATGCCTAAACATCCAATTGCTCTGGGGCTAATTTTTGCTCTGAGCACTGTTTCAGGGCCAGATTTTCATAGCATTTGTTTGTGAGTGCTCCTTGATAATTAAGAGGACATATATGTTGTCTGTTTGGCCAAGTGAAGGGGCCATAGGAGCACCTGGCTGTGAAAGTGCATTTATTGTCACTGCTGATTTCTGCAGAATCAGGGTATGTACACAGCATGGTGGAAGACATGGAAACAAATAAATTGTGGTGCAAAAGGTGTAACATATGCCTCTTCCTCCTCTTTGCCTAGAAGATGCAGCTGGTCACAGGCGGGCTGCTCTCCTTTATCAGCCCCGGTGGCAGGACGGTCCAGCTGAGGTAGTGTCGCTTGGGAAACTTGTTTTTAGGAGAAGCCTGCCAGGCTCCAGGATGCATATATTTGGCATGGTGCCAGTCCTGGATATTTCAGAAGGTTTATCCCTCCCATGCACTGTGCTGACCTCTATCATGTACTT